>JAOPUL010003032.1:21968591-21980823 GCA_027564515.1 Octopus rubescens | reverse complement strand
TATTATTATTATTATTATTATTATTATTATTATTATTATTATTATTATTATTATTATTGTTATTATTATTATTTTTACTACCTTCTGTATCCAAAATGCTGTAAGGGGAATTGATGTAATAAATATATAAATACTTAAATGCTTCATTTTATTCTTAATTGCAGCTATTATTCAGTATAAACCTATCTTGTGTGCAGCTGGATTTCATTTAGTGAATATTGTTATATACTTTTATTTTAATTACCTATTTGAGTATATAACTGAACTGAACAACAATAACAGTGATTAGATGATCACGTGATACGCTCACTGCAGCAGCTAAAACTGCCTCAATAAACTTTCAGTTACCTTCGAACTGGAGCCAACATGCTATAAGTTTAAAATCCCAGAACATTATTATATTATCATTTTCATGTTTGTTTTCCTATGCTGTTATAGCTTGAACTGGATCGTTTCAACGTGATGTTGGGATTGTTTATCATCTCTTTTCTGAGAGTGAGCATCCAGAGCTTAAGCCTCACCACTTCTGCCCACCCTTCGATATTTCTATTCTGCTATAAGAAAAAAAGAGTCAAAGCTGGAGTATGAAGATTTAGTGTAAGATATTCCCTAATCCAACCTATGTGAATAGGGTGGCTTATGGTGGGTTAGTGAATAGAATAGATCATATCTCTACTCGTTTATTAGGAAACACACAGGTCTTACACGGGCAAAATTCTCATAGTGTCTGCCACTTGTTCTTAATAGTAGATGAAGTGGGGTAATGGAGAACGAATCAAGACTCACTTAGTTGCCTGTTTCAGTTTTTTTACGTAAATCTATAGATAGATGTTTTCATTTTCCTCATTTTAGCTGTATTGTTGATATTTTCTCCAACCATCTTCAAGTGGTTTCCTGAGGTAAGGAAAGTGTTTGGCTCCAGATTTATAAATGTGCTGTCATTTTAAAGGTATTTAAGTATTAGACTTCACATTTGCCTCTGTGTTATTTTATATGTGGGGTTATTACTGGTAATCATCTGTATTTTTTCCTGAGATGAGCCTATATTGGTGTTATACAGATAAATAGATATGATATTTTACACTCGCCCACATTTGAGTAATTTGCCATAGAAATGAATATAGCTGAACGTTTACTTATAAGAAGAAACTCCAGTTTTATTTACTGTCGTAGAAAATCTAACACGTTCTAGCTGTTGTCATAAAATACACAATTATTTATTGGGTGTTGAAAAAATCGTCAGAGCATCGGATACAGGGCCTGGAGGTATTTGTTTCGGCTTCCAACATTCTGAGGTTGACTTAGGTTTTCAATATTTCGGGATCGATAAATAAAGTAACACTCCAGGATTATGGATTGGCGGAATTATTAGAACGTCGGACAGGAGCACCTGCAATATCTGTTCTCACTTTTGGCATTGTTATGGCGATGCTTGTGACGATATGGCGTTGTTATGGCGATGCTTGTGACGATATGGCGTTGTTATGGCGATGCTTGTGACGATATGGTGCCAAGCTGTAACAGGTCTTTTGCCCATCCTTTAGACAAAATTGGTAGCATTGGGAGATGAGACTTGCATGTGTGGATAACTGCTATTTCCTATCAAAAGCCCAGTTTAGACTTTCATTTTAAAGTAGAAATTTCTAGGTTGACATCTTTAATGTTCTCAGACTCACGTTGATCCGGAAAAATACGGAATTGGAGGAAGCCAGTGTGGGTATGCATCAACGGTCATAATCTAGAAGCAACCGTGGTAGTCAAAATAAATGTGTGTATATAACAAAGAGAACAGTTTCGGTGTTTCAAGGCTCAGACCTTTTACTGAGGAAGAGAATTGAGCTCTTACACGAGGGTCAAAGAAATAAAGTAAGCTGGAATTATAAAGGTAGGTAATTTGGCTGAACAGGGTTTCCAAGTAGAGAAGAATGGGTGTAGATGGTGGACTGAAGCGTCAAACATACGAAACAAGAATAGTAAGTTAGAACGGAATCGGTGTGTGTGGTGTGTGGTGTGGTGTGGGTCCCCGTCAGCGTATGTTTGCGTATGTGTAAGCTGGAGGGCTTTGTTGTATATGTGTGTGATTTGAAGGAGCAGAGTAAAGGAATTTTAACCTGCTATTGATGCCATAGGCAGTGGAATACCAAATTTAAGGATGAATGGTTTCTTTTATATCTCTAATGTGTCTTTGGAAACACTTCACAATAATCTATCTTGCGTTATAAGGATTTCAAAGAATTCTTTAGTTTTATTTGTTCGTTTGAGTAGGATGGTTCTTTGCAAATTTGGATGGTTTCATATCTTTGGAGCAACTGTTTTCATGGATCAGTTTCTCTGATATCTTGAGTAACGAAACTTTGAAATGGAAGTGATACCTGTTGAAAGCCTAGTAGACTGAGGTAGATGGTTGAACTGTTGTACCTTTCATTGAATCAACGCCGCAGTGATTTTTCTAATGAATCCAAAATATTTTAAAGATTCAATAATCTACAGTTGTTGTAACTGTGCTGTTAATTCTTATGCATCCAGTGCTTAGAGATAATACTAAATTGTGTTTGACTACTACACCCCCCCCCCTAACATATATCAACACTTTTCAGTTTAAACACAAAGTAAATCCTTAAAACAGTAATTCTTCTGATTATCCAAATGCCTTAATTCCCGTATTCCCGTTTGCAAGTATGTCATCTTCACTGTAAATTGATTTCAATAATCAATCATTGTCCTTAATGTTTCTTTCCCTGGGTACGAAATACTTCACATTTCTGTGTCTCTTGTTCTTTATTAAATTTTTCGTTTTGTGATTTATATATTTCTTAAAATCGATATATTGACTTAAACAGTTATAGCCAAGCTATTTCGATAATCTTGCCATAGTAGCCAAGTTTTCTTCTTGAAGATATTTATTGTTAGAGAATATTAAGACTAACTAGAAATAATTATGTGTTAAAGGTAAAAACAAAAATGGAAAACAGCATTAGTTGATAATAAATATTATATTATATCACCAAGCACGGGAGATAATTCTTGACATGTTCCGTCTTATTACGACTTCATCGAAAAACAGACTTCACTGTACATTGTGTAGTAGTTATTATGAAAATGTACACTGGTTGGCAGAGAAATATAGAGCTGTTTCTAAACTGAATACCTACGCAATAGTGTAGTCAAGTTAGTGTTACGATGTTTTATGCCGGAAACATCAAGAAACTAATTAAATATAAATATGCAATGAAGAAAAGAAAATACTAAATCAAGAGTTATTTCAAACATTTCAGGAAATATGAGACAACGCCGGGTGGGTTTAAGTTTTAATATATCTCCTCAATAAAGCATACCTTTTGTTATTGATTGATTACGCAATTCGTGTACTTGAACCTTGTATCTCTAATATAGTTCGTTCTTTTAAAATGGTTACAGTGGTACTGAGATTTCTAAGACATTTGCGCTGAATTAATGACATCAAATATAAGAAGTTCATATTTTTCTCTTCTTTATTAGTTTTATGCGCACCAATTGATCTCTTCTTTTATAATAAACTTTACGACTGATAAACACTTCTCGTTTTGGATATTTAATTATGTTTACAATTGAGAACGTATTGAGTTTGGTGTACACACGAGAGCTTTGTGTTTAGGTCTGCTTTGGAATCATTCAGAATAGATTTTTAATAAACAATTATCTTCATTTAGCATTGAATTATTTCTAAGTCACGTTTTTAGTGTAAAGAACAGAAATTTTGCATATATATATATATATATATATATATATAAGTAAAAAAAGAACATTAAATTAAAACCATACTGGTAATTATGTTTTCGAAGATCTAACATAACTTCTAGTGTGTTTTCATAGAAAATTATATAACTTCAAACATATATTCATGTTTCGAAAATATTGATATATTCTGACTAAAGCAAATGAGTTACTGGGTTCAGTGAATAGAAAACATTCGTTACCAAACAAATTCAAATGATTTCGATTTACACAAGGAATAATTAGTTTACAAAATTTCCATGTTGACGTGCGTGCAAGGATTTTCTAAGTCGTTGTTTCCAGTAAATTTGTGTATATGTGAAGTTAGAATTTATATTCACAAATTTACTCAATTGTTTCCTTGTAGAATTGCATCATTTCAATATATGAAATCGGAAACTGTTTCAATATCTAGTTGCGAAGTCTGCTTCGCTATCTAGTGATTCTTCGTTTAATTCCATTGCACGACATCTTCTGTAGGTGGTGTCTTCTACTGTAACCTTGTGAGTGGCATTTGGTAGATGAAAGACTAGTTATTCTTGGTCTTGCTTTTTTATATACTTTTTCTTTGGTTCATGCTGTGATTGTTGTGTTTATAGATTTATTGATTTTGTTGTTTACTTTTCTTTCTGTTTCTTTCGTTTGGTGTAGTGTTTGTGATTCTTTACTTTTGTGTTTTCGTTGCTATATTTTTTTGTATTTTGTAGTTGTTGCGTCTGTTGTTTTATTTATTTATTTATTTACTTATTTAATTTTGGTATTTCTGAGTTTTCTTGTTGCTATGGTGGTTGCAGATAATTGTTGTTCTTGATTTTCAAACATTGTCGATTTTAGAATTATGCAGCTGTCGTTTTCCTCCCCAATTCGAAACATTTGACAAAGGTAAACGGACATTTGACAAAGATAAACGGACATTTGACAAAGGTAAACGGACATTTGACAAAAGGTAAACGGACATTTGACAAAGGTAACCGGAGAAGCTGAATTTGCACAACCAATCAACTCGTTGATTGGTTGTGCTAGTGTTGCCGGATCCTTATTACTGCAGTTGTTAGGGTTTTGTGGTTGTAATTGTGGTGTTTATAGCTGTATGGCTTTCTTGTTTTGGGTGCAGAAGGTACTTAGGTGATTGGTGCTACCACCGATGCATTCTTTGTCATTCATCCTTCTAGCACAACGAATAGCCACTTTGAAGTTCAGTCAGTTCCACGATTTCTGGTTTGATTTAAATAAGGAATGCCATCAGTCTCCTTGATCAGTTTTTCTGGCATAGTTTTTTTTTAAATCCAGGATTGTCCTCTCGTCTTCCTACTCACACAAATATATGCCATCGGCTATCTATTTCTGGTAGCACATGCATTACCCTTCACAATTTCCACTCACCAACCAGTGTATTTAATCCATGTTTCTCATTGGAGCTGTTATGTTGCGCTATGCATTGCGTCCCGACAGCAATCTCGAGATATTCCTTATCGATGGAATTGTCCCGAAATCTACGGGCTTGCAGTTGCCCATCCTTGACATCTTTCCGTCCGAGCATGTAGGAAATTTTGTAATCGCCAGTTGTCCATGTCTGGACACCAGTATTTCCCTGTACACCTCTTCCAGGGCATTCGAGGACACGATTAACAGCCTCTTTTATACTTCATTTAGACGTTTCTAATTCAATTAGATCTGTGGTTCTTGTACCTTTAACGAAACAGTCCTGTTTGCCATTATGTTGATGATATGTTTTAGTGTTATTGCTACTGTTGCTGGTTGTAGATGTGACAGAGGTGGTGATATTGGAAGAAGTGTTACTTTTGCGGTGTTAGTTGTGTTGCTGGTCATCGGATATGTGTTGGTGGTATAGCCGGAGATTGCATACGGGTGTACAGACAATACAGGTTGATAAATTTGTATTTAGCTTACCCTCCAGCTATGTACACTAGTACACATTCTTGTAGGGTATCAATTATGTTGTCAAAACTGCACGGGAGTACATTAAATGTACGTATTCCTTCGTTGACTACAGACTCGATATGAACACGTGGAAAAGATCCCAAGTTCGGTGACAAGTAAGACAAGCGTAATAACTACAACTGTTCCAGACGTGTCGTTTATTGATTAACCCAAAAACTATCTTCATTGGGTGAATAAAAGGTAAAGAAAAATTAACTGTTACAATTTCTAACAAAATTAGACATCCTTTAAAATCGACAACGTCCGCCCCAAGACGGCTAATGTAGTGAGATTTTATACTACCTATCTAGATTAGACTAAAGGTAAGAAGTCGGGATGGGGTGTAGAATCAAGGAAATAGGTATAGGGGATGATGGATGTAGAAGGGGAAGAAAACTTTGTGAAAGCGGAAGGTATCTAACAGATGGGGGGGGGCAGCTTTAACATTGAAAAGTCAACAAACTGATAAAAGACATCCCGGCAATAAATCACATTGATCTTTTATATAAAATCACACTCAGGTTTACACTACTACTTATAGTGATATACCTATATACATCTATACACACACAACGCAACATAGTAAAAGTTACTTATATGTAAGTATGTCGTCTTTATATATTTAAATGAAGTTATATATCCATACAATCACTCACAAATCCGTAAATATTTGTCAATTCTTTGTATAAACAACTATAGTAGTTCACATATACGACGATAATCATACATGTATCATCAACATGCACTAATCCAGCTTGCGCTATAGCAATGCCCTTCGACTTAAATAGGGTTGAAATTGCCGAAACCGCTGGCCATACGGGTGAAGTCATACATTATATTATCCTTACTGTGCATTAGAAGCTTATTTCTACCTAGATGCACATATTATAATTACTATAGAACCTAGTAAGTATGTTCTGGGTGCACAACAATGTTCTATTTATTCAAAAGATGGCCTAAGCTAGGGCTTATAGTATTCCGTAAACGGTTTAAAACATGTAAATATCTGCCTAAATTAATGTGAACAAGAAATGAGTAAATCCGCCTTTTAATTAATGAGGCTGCCCTGACTCTTTAATATTTTATAGAGTTCGGTGCAGCATATAGCGTTCGGTGCAGCCATATCTAATATTAGTATAAGGTAGAGCCCTTCTAATAATTTCCTAGGTGATCTCAAATTTAATCTTTTTGTCTTTCAATTCTCAATTTTTAGATGAAATGTGATTACGCAATCTCGCCTTAAATTCTCCTGCAGTCTTACCTATCTATGTGATAGTGTTTGTTTTAGTTTCTATTATGCATTAATAGACTACAGTATTAGTAAGACTGCCCCCACCTAAGAGGACAATAAATTCGGTCACTTCAATTGCATTTTTTAGAAATCGCATTATTATTACTTACATTATATTCATTAAGTCGGGCAATGGGATCGGTGGATGTACCGCTTTAGAAATTTATAGAGGATTAGTGGCGGGAAAGTGCGACGACGTTCTCGGGGAGACGCTGGGCGTCGATGAAAACGAACTGGCTAGTCTGTTCCGGAGGACTTTCCGGTCGGGAACTATCTTCCAGATCTCCTTGGCCTGGCAATGCTACCGGTTCGATACAAACTCTACAGGCACGGATGTGCTGTCAGACGGGCTTGTTCGAGGTGCACGCAGAGCGAAAAAACCGTTTTGCATGCACTCTTTCAGTGTCCGGGCATTGCTGACTTGTGGGGTTATATCGAACAGCTGCTGTCACGAGTGGGACGGATCCATCTGTCGGCCGAGTCCATAGTGATGATTACCCTACAGCCCTCCTTTAATTGGGCAGGTAAGGCATTTTTGCTTTGCATGGTGACTGTGGCGAAAGAGGTTGTTTGGTGAACGAGGTTGAAGGGCATGAGGACAGATACATTCTTCTTTGGTAGAAGCCTCATCGACTTTTTCAAGTTCCACTTGAAACGGAAAATGAGGGGGAGAGGGAGGTGCTATCCTCGAGTGAATTTATTGAAAGGTGGGTGAAAGTTGCTAAAATGACAAGAGTGGATGGTACCGCTCTGAGTGTAGACCTGTGAGTTGGAGAAAAGGAATTGGAGAGGGCACTTGCCTTTGATGTTCAGAGAGATCTTGGACGGTGGGGTTCCTCGGTTATCCCTAGAGGTCCACATGTATCAGAACGATCACTGTCACCTTCTTTGTTTGTTGTATACCGTGTATACTCCCCATTTCATTATATGCCCTCCCCCATCACATACACATTATGTCTGTCTTTGTCTTGTACCCCACATCCATCGCCCTGATGGCAAATAAAAGAAATTATTATTATTGTTGTTGGTTTGACACAGGTTCGATCTTATTTCTGGTAAGATTTTGTGGGTAGCGGGTTACTACCTGTAACCTTAAGTATCCACAAACTTTCAATAGTCTTTCAAGTGCTTAGAACCCTCCTGATAATTTTTCCTGTCCCTAAGAAGCAAACTTTCTGTAGAAGCTCTACGGTACATTCTATTCCATTCTCCTTCAACCATTTGTCTATATCTTTGCTTACAGTTCCCAATGCACCTATTATTATAAGCATAACCGTTACAGTTTTCACACTCCAAATTCTTGCAATTTCAAATTTTACGGGATATGTTTTTCGTTCGCTTTCTTTACGATCACAGAATCAAACGGACATGATGGATCAATTAATAAGCAATTTCGCTTTTCCTTGTTTATGATTGTTATGTCTGGTCTATTATTTTCTAGCTTCTTGTCCGTTTGAATAGGAAAGTCCCACAGTATCTTACATTTCTCTGACTGTAGCGCTCTTTCGACCCGATGATTATACCATGTGTCTTCAGTTTCAAATCCCCATTTCTGACAAAGCTTCAAGTGTAAAACTTTTACAACTTGGCGATGCCTCCATTTCTTATATATATTCTTCCTGTGCCAACTTGGGATACCCTGCAACAATGTGTGCCACTGTCTCGTTCCGAGTTCCACAGACGCTACATTTCTCTGACACATTATCCCCAAATACATTTTTCCTCGAGTTGTTTGTTTTTGTCGCTTGATCCTGGGCTGCTATAATTAGGTTCTCTGTTTCTTTTTTCAATTGCCCCTTTTTTAACAAAGCCAAGGATTTTGTTCCACATACATCCTCAGTGGCTTTCCAAAATTGACCTCTTCAATTTGTCTAACGTGCTCTTTTTGAATTTCATTCTTGTCCCTTTCTCCTATCCTACACTTGATCACTTGTTCCTTATTCACTCTCTTTAGTAGTTTGTATGTGCTGTTCTGTAAATATTCTAGTAGGCTTTTTCTTTCCATGTGTACACACCCTTCCACAGCAATTAAGCCTGTCCACCCTGGTCTCTCTTCAAGTACAGGCAGTTGATACCAGCTTTCGGATGGTTAGCTCCATACATTGTCAACAGCTTTCTGGTTTTTCTGTGAAGTTTCTGTATGTCGTTTTTGGTCCAGTCTACAATTCCAACTCCATATCTGATTATGTGTACTGCTCTTGCATTTATTGCTTCAATAACATTTCTTGCATTCAGTTTTGACTCTAATAATTTTCTCACTTTCCTTGAATACTCCCTACTGGTAATTTGTTTCATTTCTTCATGTTTTATTTCATCTGCTTCCAGTATCCCCAAATACTTACACCGCTGTCCTTTCTCAACCGCTTTCATTGTTTGCCGATCTGACATTTCAAATCCCTGGCTTCCTTCAAATCTTCCTCGTTTCATTTTCAAAATAGCGCACTTTTTGATTCCTAATTCCTTAGCTACATCATTTGAGAAAATGCGAACAGTCCCGTCAATCTGCGTTTATAATTTCTAATTATCATTTTAT
This sequence comes from Octopus rubescens, assembly GCA_027564515.1. Lineage (NCBI taxonomy): Eukaryota > Metazoa > Mollusca > Cephalopoda > Octopoda > Octopodidae > Octopus > Octopus rubescens. The sequence goes on along the minus strand of JAOPUL010003032.1, from coordinate 21,971,305 downwards.
CAACTAATAAATGGTATTTTGTTGCCCTACTTTATTTCCTGCATTCTTTCTGCTCTTCTGGAAGTAGATTGTTACTTTCCAGATGATTATATAGCTTTTCCGCCAAGATACCGGTCATAAGCTTCCAAATAAGTGGTAAACAGGTTATAGGTCGAAAATTTGATGCCAGGTACCTTTCAACGGGTCTTTGAGACATAACAGCGTTCGTCCACTTGTCATCTAGGTAAGGACGTGACCATGCTGCAGGCACTCATTCAGTTGTGCAGCGATCCTTTCATGCAACTGTGTAGATTCTGGTCCTGATCAATGGCTTAATGACGACCTGCGGGGGCTTGATCAGACACTCCTTGCCTGCCGTGCGCGACACCTTCACTGTTAACAGTTAACGGACGAATTAATCTGATAACCCGATACAACAATTGCGTATATAATTGTATAATATCTATACCATTTGGGATATAATGTATATAATCTATATATAAAGTTGTATTTGTTATGCTGTATATACAATGTTGTAGATATTATGTTATATATAATTGTTTCAAATTTCGGCGCAAAGCCAACAGTTTTAGGGGGAGGAGAAAATCGATTATATCGACTCCTGTGCTTGGCTGGTACTTATTTTACCGATCCCGAAATAAAAGGAGGAAAAGCGAAGTTGACCTCTGGGATCTGAACTAAGAATGTAAAACAAAAACAAACAACAAAACACAGAATAAATCTCACTAAGCATTTTTGTCCGGTGCGCTACCGATTCTACCAGGTCACTACATTTCCTTTGTCCACCATGCATAACATTAATTACAAAATCTTTTTTTTTTTTACAGTTTAGTTTAATCTTTTGCTCAAACTTTATTCGCGATTTTAAAACATTTTATCAATTCCAGTATCTTGAGAGGCGGTTCCAGTCTGTATCGGTCAAACTCATAGCTACCCTACTCTGTACTATCCAGCAGGTAATGTAATACATTTTTGTTTCTGAATAATATCATTTCAATTTCATCCCAGTCTGCTAAATACTCCTGGCCACCGGTTTTTATGTTACGTATCTGATCAGAAGAACTAATCAAGCTTGCTGGTGCATTAAAAAGTATTTCTTCCCTTAGCAGTTTTGGAAACTACATACATGAGTTAAACAGTTGAGGATTATGAAGATACTACTTACGTAGGGTGCAGTATCGTTGAATAATTAAGAAGTTCGCTTCGCAACTATCAGGCTCGGGTTCGATTCCATTGAATGGCATCTTGGGTAAATGTAATTTTCCATAGCTTCGGATCGACACTTGTCATGTAAGTGAAATTGGGAAGACGGAAACTATAGAAGCCCGTCAGTTTGATTTCACCCGTAATTCGAAATGTATATCTTTATTATATACACAGTGTGTCACGTTGGTTCTATCTGAGAACTATGCTAAGGGAACACGTGTCCATGGAATGCTTGGCCACTTAAAACGTTAATTCAAGAGCAGGTAATTCAGTTGATCAAACAACTGAATCCTCCTTGTCGAACGACACAAATCCACCACCAACACCACCATCACCACCGTCACCACCGTCACCACCATCACTCCCGTATTTTCCCTGACTCAATTCCCAGGCTCCAGTTCTCTGCTTGCAGCTTTTTAGCTTCTCAGCAAAAGTTTTGATATAATTATTTTAATGAGATTTTTTTTTTATCTCGTAACTGAAAAATCACTGACATAACCTAACGTCGTGTTGTATTGATATTTTCATGAAATGCAAATATTATAATTCATATAGCTGGAAGAATAGCTGCATTGATACGAGTGTAGCATATAATTATATGGACTTTAATGAACGGGTTTCAAGAGAATGTCAGCAGACATTGACATAACGTATATTTTAATAAGTAATTGACGAAGAAATTAGTCGATTTGAATCAAAAAGATATATCAGTAACTAATATTTATCTTTAGCAGGAGACTTTTACTGATTCCGATTTATACATGACAGGTCTTTCAATGGATCTCTCTTACGCTTTCTTTTTCTCCTCTTAATGCAGTATAAATGCAACAGTAGGATAAACTACTGGTTGTGGTTAATTCTTATTCTTTCGTCATAAGTTCTATATTGTGAATAGGTGTTCGCAATAAAACATGAGCGGAAAAGGAGTCCGGATATTTTAGACACAAAATCTTCAGTTCTACTTAAAAAAACAAACAACTTATAACCAAGTCTAATCGAATCACACTTAAAGAATCATTCGTACGAAAATATTTTAGGAAACATTTTTGCCATTTTATTTTTTTTTTCTTAATGTGAAAAATTGTAATAATTTTGGAAACTATTAAATTATAACAAATAATATCTCACCGTTTTTAGGTCATTTACCTGGGTATTGCATCCTATGCTCCTTCAACAGCTTTACATGCAGGTAAATGCGAAACAATTTATCTCACAATGTTTCTTTTTATGTACTTCGTTGTATCTTTTATCTTTTATCTTGTTTCAGTCATTTGACTGCAGCCATGCTGGGACATCACCTTGAAGAGTTTTAGTCGAATTAATGGACCCCAGGACTTATTTTTTTTCAAGCCTCGTACTTATTTTATCGGTCTCTTTGCCGAACTGCTAGATAACGGTGACGTATACACACCAACACCGGTTGTCAAGCAATGGTGGGGGACAAACACAAACACAAAGACACACACACACACACACACACACACACACACACACACACACACACACAC
>JAOPUL010003032.1:21491246-21502218 GCA_027564515.1 Octopus rubescens | reverse complement strand
CCTTCATCATTGCCGCCATGTCCTGCGTCTCCCAGAGACCAGTGTCTGTTCTTAAGGCATCAATGTACGTCAACCTCTATATAATCTATATATTATGTAATCTATATTATGAATTAATATATACATATAATTTGACAACATTAAAGATCTGTGATGATATAACACTTCCTACATTTATAACTGCAGCAAACTATATTTGTACACATACCTAATTACACTGAAATTACTTTGCCATTTCACCACTTGCTGTTTTGTATCAGTTTCAATCGACACTTAGGAGAAAAGATTTATCAAATTATTAAAACTAGGTGTTAACTCATTTTCCCTATACATTTGCAAACACTACTAATCTTTTACTGGTTTCAGTTAATGAACTGCGACCATGCTGGGGCACCACCTTGAAGAATTTAGTCAAACAGATACCAGTAGTTATTCTATCAGTCTTCTTTTGCCTAACTCCTAGGTTATGATGAGGTAAACAAACATATATACATGTGGGGGGTGGGGGTATGACAGGCTTCCATCTATGAAATTCACTCAGCACATGAGTCAACTCCGGGAAATAGTAGAAGGCAGTAGCCCATGGTGCCACGTAGTGGGACTGAACCCAGAAACTCTGGATTGCAAGGCAAGCATCCTAACCACAAGCCATACTTAGGCCTACACCAAATACAACTTGAACCTTCAAACTGTCCTCATTTCAAATTAGAAAAGAATCCATTTCAATCTTCATAAATAGAGATCATAAGATTTTGCTTCCCATTTAATTAGATATTTACCTAATGCAACCATCAAATGGTGCTGCAATCAGTTCTTAATTAGCAAATAAGTTAGCAGTAGTGTTGTACATATAGATTCAAAAAGTACATTACCAGGAACATCTAAATGAACAAGAAAAATTCTTTGAGCATCTACAGGATTAGTTTTTCAACCATTTTTTGCCTGTGGAACTGTTTTGATTCCTATTATACTCTACTGGACCTCATTAGCCATTCGATGTTTTTAAAAATTGCCATTAGGTTTTTACAATTAAATATTTTTAGGAATGGTATAAAAAAAAATTTTTAATTTTTTTGCAGATTGTAGAAGTGCAACTGATTTATTGCACATAATTTTGAACAACTAAATCTTATATGGACCCCAGTTATAACCATTGATCTACATAAACCATTTGTTTATCTCACCTGTCAACTTCTTGTTACCTGCATCAGAACACAAGACGTTTTAGGTACAGTTCACTTAGCATCGTTGACTCATTTGATAATGGTGTTTTAAGTGTCTCTCCCTACCTTCCTCACCCTCTCTGTATGTGAACATATTTCTATGTGCATGAGAATAGACATGCTTATGTCAATCAGGTTCCTCTCCCCCACCCCACTTTATTTGTATGTGTATATTTTTGCACGCACGCACGCATGCATGCCAGCTTTCAATGTCCGGTCAGCCATGCCAAATCGCCAGCACCTAAACGTCCAATTAATAAATGCCATACAGCAGCTTACTCCTGTATCAGAAGACTCACTACACCAACAAAATAAGAATGATGATACCAACAGTAATCAAAAGAGGATCTTAAACAGTTCAATAGACATCTAGAGATGCAATACTAGGACACGCACATTCTACAGATTCCCCCCCAATCACCTTTTTACAGCCAGACCCCATCTACACGTTCGTTTTCTCAGCAGCCTCTTCACTGTTCTTCATGGCTTTTCTTCTGCTTATTCCTGTAACATCCAAGGTTCCATGTGGACTTATTCAGTAGAAGTGATGCTATACATCAACTTCCTACTTTAAAAGAAACCTGTCACAGACCCCTTTTCTCCCAAATGCTCTCAACTAGAGGTATCATAACAATCGCTTACACAATTAAATCAGATCCTGCCGATTTTCTTTTTCTCTTTGCCTGTTGTTAAGTTAGTTTCAAAAGATAAATATTCACACAACTGAACTAAAAAAAATAAAAAAATAAAAAAAAAAAAAGAGAGAGAGGGACAGGAAACTATGTGAAACCTCTAAAAGGTACCAAAAGATATTTTAAAGAAAAAGATACTAACACAACAAAACCATAACAAACATTTAAATATCTTAGTCATACTACTACTACAACTAACAAGAAATAAAAATAATTCTTTCTATGGTAGGGACAAGGCCAGCAATTTTATGGGGAGGGGTAAGCTGATTATATTGCTCCAAGTGTTCAATTGTTATTCCTTTTATCCATCTCAAAACGGATGAAAAGTGATGTTGATCTCTGTAGAATTTGCACTAAGAATCGAAAAAGCAAGAAATGCTGCCAAGCAAGTCGTCCAGCATGCTGTCTATTCTGCCAGTTTGCTATAGTTTTTTTTTTTTTTTAGTTATTGCCAAGAAAGTGCCAAACGACAATACATTGCAAGTTACCAGGAAAAATAAATAGAAAAAAAAATCATTTGTACAAATGCGAAAGAAAACCCCATGAAAAGACCCGTCACCTAGGGCCAATCATAAAAATCCCAGCCTGGTACATGCTGGATGCAGACCCATTCACTCGGCCACACTCACCACATCCCTCTCAACAAATAGTAACATAGGCACAAGGCCAGAAATTAGAGAGAGGGGGGAGGTAGAGGGGGGGGGGTCAATGATTAAATCAATCCAATACTTGACTGGTAGGTTTGTTGACCACTGAAGGATTGAAAGGCAAATTTGACCATAGCAGGGTTTGAACTGAAACAGTAAAGGGCCAAAAGATATTCTGTAAAGGATTCTACTAATCCAATAGCCTGACAATAATATTTTCATACACAGCAACTAAGCAGGACAGAAAATGAGTGGAGTGTAGGAGGCAGGGGAGGGGTGTTAGGTCAATTAAATCGATTTGAATACTTGACTGGTATTTCTTTGCATTGACCCCCCCCCCCAAATCAAAAACAAAGCTGACCGCAGGAGGAAAGCCATCACTGTATACCACCACTTGTTATTTTTCCAAATCTATCACCATAATGGTGGATAAAGGATTTTTTTTTTTTTTAAATAAAAAGGAAAAGAGGATGCAAAGTGGATTGCAGAAATGAAATAGTCCCAAAACAACACATGGAATACATGTAGCTAATAAAATGTGAAACAAAACTAACTACAATCTAACAGGACAGCCATGCCACAACTAACAAAAGCTTCAGACTGCTTTTGACTAATCATATATATATAATATATTATATATGGTATACAATATATGGTATACATATACTTCTGTGGTTAATATGAAGCCAAAAAATTCAAGATAAACAACTATCAGCAATAGGATTCGTTTTATTTCCAGTTAGCAGTGTTGTAGCTCAATAATGTAACACTTACTGCTCAGGTTGTGAGTAGATCTGCTTACCTGAAAACAAGCACGCAAATCTAAAAAAAAAAAAAAGTTAACTTGTCACCCGATTCTCTAAACCCTGTCAATTGAACCCCAATAAATGAATAAATAAAAATTTAACCTCTCACCCATTTTTTTTTTTCGTTTCTTTTTTTTTTTATTTTATCCCACCCACCCACCCTCATACACGAAGCATATCAGTAATCTCATTTGGGCTTTCCTAGAAAGCAACCAATTAAAGAACTTACCCGTTTGGAATCACCCATCACCCATCTCATGATGAGCAACATCATACACAGCTTAAAAACCCTATTTCAAATAAAACATTTAAAATAATCTTACACGATATATATATATATATATATGTATATATATATATATACACACACACACACACACACACAATACATACATACATACACAATTATTTTTTTCCTTCTTTGCAACTCAGAACTACTCCATAATCATGAAACCTTCAAAGATTTAAACAATCTATAAAACACTACCTAAGAATCAACCAGGCACAAAAAAGTTTTAAATTTTGGAGAAAAAAAAGCAGCAGCTAAATAATAATCTAAAAACAACACTTAAATTACATCATTTTTTTTTTTCTTCCATTAACGAATGGTTATAATAATTTTAATTTTTTTTTTTTTTTGCCCTTCTTTAACTATTATTCTTTAACAAATTTTACAAAACACCTATGCTACCTCAAATTATAATCGTCTTTTTTTCTTGTTTTTTTTGTTTAATTTTCCTTTAAAAAAATTAAATTTCAAAAATATTTTCGCTTTATTTTTTTTTTTTTCCCCCATTTCATGACTAAACTCACTTTGCAAAATTAAAATTAAAAAAAGAAAAAAAAAAAAAAGACTATCAAATTTTACAAACCACTTCCTTTCCAATGAATGAGCCACAGATCTTCATACCAAAAATTAACCCCTGCAAACTCAAGCAAGCTGAAAAATCAATACATTCAAAAACACTACAAATGCTCCCCCACCCCATCTCACATTTTTTTAGGTTAAATTTCTTTTCAACTCAATTCAATCTTGCACGTTTTTTTTTTTGTTTTGCTTTGGTTTTTTTTTTTTCAATGTAACTTTTACACTTGGACTTTCTTGAGAAATATGTAACCCAAATATTTGATTTAAAAAAAACAAAAAAACAAAGGGATTTCAAAGTTTCATATACCTATAAATTTTAGCAAAAATGGAGGGGGGGGAGATCCTGAAAACATAACATTAATTTAAGAGTTATAAATAAAATGACATTGAAAAGACCAAAGGGAAAATGTGTAAAGGAACTAAGTTCAGACATATTTCCAATGTTAAAACATGTTTTGGTTGAATCCATTAACATTTCAACTGGCCATATCCATACCAAATATTCTACCTGTTTTATGTTCAAACTGGCCTCTCACACCAACCCTACAATGTCATTTTAAAGACTAACAGTTACCTCATCAAAATCTCAAAGCTATGAGATAATGCATAATTAATTCAAAACAATGTGAATGAATAAGCATTACATTTGACAGATTAATCTGAATGGTGAAGGGTAAAAAAAGCACCGAAAGGATTTCTCAGCAAAAATAATCAGGAATAAATAAAAGAAAAATTTAGCATACAAAGAACAAGTGAATGAGACAGAGAGAAAGCAAAAAAGACAAGAGACAAGAGAAAGATAATAATACGACACTGCAAAAGAGAGACAGAGACAAGAAAACAGAAAGAGAATTAAAGAATGAAAAATATGAAGAAAAGAAAAAAGATCAAAGGGATGGACCGGTTGGCGAGGGCGAATGGGGTACATTGGTATGGGCACATGCTGAGGAGGGATGGTGAGCATGTTTTAAGAAGGGCTTTTGAGTTCGAGGTGGGTAGTTCGAGGAGGGGACAGCCAAAGAGGACATGGAAGAGGCAAGTGGAGGAGGAATGTAGGAGGGTTGGGTTGAGGATGGAGGATGCACTGAATCGGGCAAAGTGGAGGGAGGGGGTAAGGGCGATTGCTGCGAGTGTGAGGTGAATCCGGCCACCCCCCGTTCACGGGGACAAAACCGGATTTAAAACTCTGGTAAAAGAAGAAAATGGAGAGTGGGATCACTGGAGGGGGGGATAAAGGAATTAAAAAAAAGTTGATAAAAAATAAAAGGGATAATAGAAAATAAGGGAATAAAAATGGTATGAAATTGAAGGAATCAAAAGATTCAAAGAAGGAAATGAAGAAAAGAAAGAGAAAGGATTAATAAATATAAAAGGCGGAGTTAAAAAATGACCTTATTGAATCCAGGCTCAGGAGGTTTCGAGTGTAATGTCTTGATTTGATTGTTAAGCAACTGATTTGTCAAAGTCTGGATCTGAGACAAAAGGTTACTATCAATAATTGCTGCTGCCTGCTGCTGTTGGGCTGGCTGCTGCATCAGTTCAGTCTGCTGCAGTAACTGCTGTTGGAGTAGTTGCAGTTGTTGAAGCTGTTGCTGCTGAGCGCTCAGACTTGTTGGCTGCTGATGTATAAGAGTGAATAGAAAGAAAAGATTTAAGGGCCAAGGGAATATAATTCACAGTAAGGGGAAGAAAAAAAAAAAAAACACAGACATGCACACAAACATAAGACTCATTCAAACGGTGTTCCTTTGTTTCCAGTTCAGCACATAACTATATCTGCACTGTTCCTTGTTCGATAGACTAGGGGGCTTATTATTACATTACTTATAAACAGGTGAGGGGTGGCAACAAGAAAAGTACCCAGCTGTAGAAAATCTCTCATAAAATCCCATCTAACCCATGCAGGCATGGAAAAGTGGACGTCAAAACAATATGGTGTTTTCTTTACCATGTTATCCCTCCCTCTCTCTCTCTCTACCTCTCACTAAAAACCCTGATCTTAAAGGGTTCATATCTAAACAAAAACATTCAATCTTACAGTCCAAACACCAGCTTAATAAGCCTTTCTATTATAGGCACAAGGTCTGAAATTTTAGAGGGAGATGTCTAGTTGATTACTTCGACCCAAATACTCAACTGGTACTTATTTCATTGCCTCCAAAAGGATGAAAGGCAAAGTTGACCCCCGGCACCATTTAAACTCAGAACATAAAGACAAACAAAAATGTCGCTAAGCATTTTGTCCAGCATGCTAACGTTTCTGCCAGCTCACCATCTTACACCATCTTAATAATGAAAAACGTTGGTTGTTTTACTAAACCTTCTGGTACACATTGAGCTAGTGTTTCTTATAGCAGTATCACAGCTCAGCTCAGCTCACACTTTAAGCATGCATAACACTAATGTTGTAAGGGTAGATAGAAGTTAAGTTTCTATCGGGTTCATTCTGTAATCCAGTTTTAACTCCTGTCACATACAGAGATAAACTATTTGGAGAAGGCATGAACATCACAACTCCCATTCCCATTTCCACCAAATTATATATCTTTTATCTTTTACTTGTTTCAATCATTAGACCATGGCTATGCTGAGGCACTACCTTGAAGAATTTTAGCCAAGTGAATCGACACCAATACTTTTTTTTAAAGCCGGGTACTTATTCAAGTGGTGGTGGGGGACAAACACAGACAAAGACACACAGACGACAGGCTTCTTTCAGTTTCCGTCTACCAAATCTACTCAAAAAGCTTTGGTCAGCCCAAGGCTATAGTAGATGACACTTGCCCAAGGTGCCATGCAGTAGGACTGAACCCGAGACCATGTGGTTGGGAAGCAAACTTCTATCCACACAGCCATGCATGCGCCTATTTGTGGTCACACATCCATTTTGAATATACCTAATTACCAGAATTTAAATTAAGCAATTAACAATTGCATCAACTTACTAAAATATGGATTTCTTTGGATTATAAGCTGACAGCTAACTATTTAAAAGCAGAATAAATTCAATATACAAAAAGGTACATGTTTTATCAACCCCAAAGGAATGAAAAGGCAGGACTCAAATACAAAACCTAAAATTTATAACCCTATATTTATAGCTCAGCTTTGTGAACTCGCTGCCATCAAAACAACTATTTCAAGAAACACACATTCAAACATGAAAAGATTAATATAGAAGAATGCTAACCTTTTGTGTTTGCTGAAGTAATTGCTTCACAGTGTCTAGCATGTCATTCTGTGCATCCAGGAGAGAACTTGCTGATGGTAACTCCTTCTCATGCCGAACCTGACCAGTAGCTTCATGTGAATGGTGTTCTCCAGAAAACTGGTTAGTAGCATTTCCAGACTTTTGACTTACAGCCACAAGGCCATCAACTGCTCGCTGAGCTGAAGAATGATGAAAGATGAAATTTAATTTTTCTTTATATATATACACACACACACACTTTCATCACTACTCCAAGCTTCCGGTATATGTAGATACTCTCACATGCACGTGCATGCGTGTTGATAGTTTCTTAAATTTTCCCTTCTCATGAAGCAATGAAACTCGTGGTAAAACCTTTGAATGAAATAAACTTTCACATGTATTGAGTTCCTTTCTTTGTCTATACAGAGGAAGGGTATGTGTGTGTGTGTGTGTGTGTGTTTTAAGGTGGAACTTCATACGTTTCAATGTTTCCTATCTTCCTGAAATTCAACAGTTCTGTCATTATATATGATAGGTACTAAAGCACCCAGATCGTCCCCACCTTCGATTAATTTTTAAAAAAAAACAAAAAAACTTCCAGCCATCTTTGTGACGAAGCTCCTTTAAACATGTTTAACTATATTTCCGTTGAAATACGTTGCTTTTGTTTCAATTACTTTTGAAAATAAAGAATTTAGTTGAAAAAAAAAAAAAAATTATTTTTTATTATCAAAAGTTATTAAAATAACTCGTTTTGTTTGGAACAAAAACTTAACATGAAATTTTAATGGAAGGTTTTAACTTATATCTGTAAAACAGGTGGATTGGTATCAAAAGGGTTAAAGATCAGTTGCTCTAATTAATGATGAAAATTGGAAACAACCTATTTTACCCCCAACGCTTTAATAACGGTCACTGTAAAACTGGAAGCTGTATAATGGTGATTCATCAGTATTTCTCCAAGTATTCATTGAGGTCAAAGACAGAATGCAAACAAAAATGTGCTGAAAGAAAGATTAACACTTAAGAAATACTCAAAAGTAAAATAAAATCCCTACCTGAAGCTATTAACTCCGGATTGGTAGGTTCCCCAGCTAGATCCAACAAGGGCTGAATGACCTCAACAGGGAAAACAGCATTTTTCTGCCACAAATTCAATACACGAACAACTTTACTCTGATAAAGAAAAGTGCAAAAGAATATTCAGTTTCCAAAATGATTGCAAAAGAAATTTATTTTTTAATTTGAGGCATAAAACAGAGCAACAGGTCCATTGATTGTTGGAATAAGAGTTCTGCCACAATGCATCTATAGAGGTAAGTTGCTCTGTTATTAGAGCCGACAACCCACAAATGTGGTGGTGTATTTGTTAAAATAAACACTAATCTCTGAAACTGACCTAAGATAAAACTAACACAATGCCCCAAGACATCAATTTAAATGAACAACAATGAGCTTGTGATTTAATCATCATCAAAGTCCATTTTCCATGCTGACAAGGGTTGAATGGTTTGACAGGATCCAAAAAGCCACAGAACTGCATCAGGCCCCAATGTTAGTTTCAGCATGGTTTCTATGGCTGGATGCCCTTCCTAATGCTAATCATTTTATAGTGTGTACTAGTACGGTTACCAAGCAACTTACGAGACAAAGAGAAGAAAAAAAAAGGAAAAAGTTCCCTCAACTGAGTGGAAGTATATTTGAGAGAGGGGGAAGTGGTTTTTATTCCAGGTGTTGAGAGGCTAGAATATGATAGAAAGACAAGCATAGATGTCTTGATATAGAGATACATGGTTACCCTACATTATGCAAGGGTGGGTGAATGTAGCTGGAAGGGAGATAAAGATGGTAGTGACAGAGTGCCAGAACAGACTCTCAAGGTACAAGAAGATGAGTATAAAGGGAAAATATAGACAGTGGATCAGGAGGGAAGGAAGGTGTGAGTAATTTTATAAGATTGTGAAGGGAGAGTGGGCTAGAGGTGGATGTAATGAGTGATGAAAAAGGGTGGATGTAATGAGTGATGGTAAATATCAGCATGGAGGGGGGAGGTGGGAGAGATGGCTTTCTGAAGTTGGAGTCAATAAAATTGTGCCAGCTCCAACTAAATATAAACTGAAATAGAATGCATTAAAATTGCCAATTTCACAGATACTAACTTGGCTTTGGTGCCTTTAAAATAATCATATCATATCTAAGGGCTCCAATGGAAAAGGATCTGGCAAAAGCAATTCTGTTCTTAAGAACAAAATATTCACAAGGTGTGGCTGTGTGGTAAAAAGCTTGCTTCCCAACCCCATGGTCCCGGGTTCAGTCCCACTGCGTGGCACCTTGGGCAAGTATCTACTATAACCTCGGGCCGACCAAAGCCTTGTGAGTGGATTTTGTAGAGAGAAACTGAAAGAAACCAGTCGTATATATGTATGTGTGTGTGTATGTGTCTGTCTCCCGCCACCGCTTGACAACCGGTGATGGCTTGTTACGTCCCTGTAACTTAGCGGTTCAGTAATAGAGACCAATAAAATAAGTAACAGGCTTTAAAAAAAATAAGTACTGGGGTCGATTTGTTCGACTAACAAGGCGGTGCCCCAGCATGGCCGCAGTCTAATGACTGAAACAAGTAAAACAAGGTGTGAAGAGGATAGGCAGGACATAGAGTGGATAGTGTGTAGGTGTCCAGAGGAGGGTCAGACAGATGGTGTGTCGGTGCTAAGTAGATACTCTATGTTGTGGCAGATGAGTCAACCTGGCATAAAAGTCAAACAAGATTTTTTATTTTAAAATTCTGAGTTAGGCCTCTACCTGCCACCCAAGTCAACCCCTAAACATGCAGTAGGCTATTGGTAGGCCAAAACGTAGGCCTAAATAAGGATAGGCAACAGTAAACCTGCAGCAAAAGCATATAAGGCCACACTATTTACATCAAGGCATTGACTGTAATACCTTTCTCTATATGGGTTATATATGATGTATAGCAAACCACTTATAACATATACAGAGAGGTAGATCTGTAGCCCTAAGCCGGAGGAGCAAACCTTTATGAAAGTGTGTACTCAAAATGCTGATACTCTATCTTTTACTCGTTTCAGTCATTGGACTGCAGCCATGCTGGAGCACCGCCTTGAAGGGTTTTAGTTAAACAAATCGACCCCAGTACTTATTTTAAAGTGTGGTACATATTCTATTGGTCTCTTTTGCCAAACTACTAAGTTACGGGGACGTAAACAAACCAACATTGGTTGTCAAGCAGTTGGGGGGAGGGGGAGTCAAACACAAAGACACACAACGAGCTTCTTTCAGTTTCCATCTAGCAAATCCACTCGCAAGGCCTTTGTGTCAGCCTGCAGCTATAGCAGAAGATACTTGCCTATGGCTCCACGCAGTGGACCTGAACCTGAAACCCTGTGGTTGGGAAACAAGCTTCTTGCCAACACAGCCATGCCTGCACCTATTTGATTTTTTTGGGGGGGGGGTGGTTTTATTTTATTTTACCCCAATTAGCGAAAAGTACTTCTATTCATGTGAATTCACAATCTGCTGTAT
>JAOPUL010003032.1:21352569-21362739 GCA_027564515.1 Octopus rubescens | reverse complement strand
TATATCTATGTGTGTGAGTATATTTCTCTTTATGTGTCTGAGGAGAGGGGAAAGTGTTTATGTCAACAACGTTCAATTAATACATTGTAATGTCTCTCTCTCCATATCTTCCCCCTCTCTCTGTGTGCATATTTCTGCACGCGCGTGAGGTTGCTTGCGTTTTATCACCAGTGCCAAAAATTACTGTCGCAAAAACGGGCTCAATGTCCAGCCAGTCGCGCCAATCGCCAGTGTTCGAACAGCCGCTCCCAATAGTCTCATTCAGCAATAACGTTGACCATGCTGATGACAACAGTTACAGGTCCTCCATCAATGTTTCTCGTACGTTATAAAGGCCTCCGAGAGAAACAAAGTACCGCTTAAGAGAAGGCCGACACCGTTCAAAATGAATTCAGGATTGTATGAACCAGTGACATCACGAAGATAACCTGTTGAATAATGAAAATATAACAAATGTTACAAACAAAATAAAATAAAAACAAAGATATTGAGACTAAATAAATATGTAAATCATAATTTCAGATCTCATTGTACGCAGTGCAAATAACGATTGTTTTTATCGGTTGGAATATATCAGCACTAATCAGCAAACATACAGTTTGCTGAAATTACAAACAAAGCCACCGGTTCTTGTTTAGGCTCAAAGGTCCGGGGATGCTTTTGACTGACGAGGCACAACATGTCGAAACGCCAGTATCTCAGAACGTCTTGCACCAATGAGCAGTGTGTGTTCCCCTGCGACATACACAACAGCGATTAGCATATTTGCCTTCGAATCTCCCGGAAGCTATTAAGAATAAATATGCAATTCGACGTTTCAGTTTTCACTGTACACAGTGCAAATAACGATTCTTTTAAAAAAAAAGAAGATATTTCAAATTTTTACTTCATAGCAGAATAGTGAGGCATAAATTACATAGAAGTGATTCCTAGCATTGGTACATGGTAACATATGTTGGTAGAAGAAACAGTGGAATTATATCGACTGATGCATATATTATCGAAATCTTGAAACGTGAATGCAGAGTCGACTTTGGCAACATTCGAACTCAGAAAATAGAAGGAATCAACTAAATATCACAAATACAGTAATCAGGTGAAACGTATCTTTTGTTACTCTGAGAATTTGATTGGTTGTTGTTTGGGGGGGGGGGCAAAGTTAGTCACACAGAACATAGACCGGCGTGATTAAATACCGAGGTTCTGATTTTTCCAATCCGTGAACATTAAGGCGTAGTGGTTAGTGCAGGCTCACTGTTTCGGTCACGTGACTTTTTTTTCTTCATAGTAACCGTATATAAAATAACCAGGCGCAATCATAGCGGGAAGTTTATTAGCACATGTGACGTCATGTAGGAACAGTGTCACGTGATGCCAAATTGAATTTCTCGCTGAATTTAACCAACTCTCGCTTTGCTGTTATTCAGAGCTGATGTCTGTCTCTTAGAATGTTCGTGTCAGCTCGAGGCAGTTACTGAAAAGATACTGAACGTCTTTCGTTACCGAATGAGCAAAGCCTGCGCGATACCATATCTTTCTGTATTTGAATTTTTACTGGCAGCTTACGCAATTTGTTCGTTCGTCTATATTACGTCTGTTTTTCCATGCTGGCGTGGCTTAGACAAATGTATTACCGATGAATTGTTTTACAGTTGAATTCCCTTCCTGTCACTAGCCTTTACCTGTTTTTTTTAAGCAAGGGATTTTTTAAGCAAGGGATTTCTTATTCTACACTACTTTGAAGGTGCGAAGCGAGCAGACGATTTGTTGATAGAAGTAACAACAACAATCAAAGCTCTCGTAATTCGTGATTTTCGTTGAGCGCAAATGTACACGGCCTGTTTCTTCGATATATAATCATGTTCATGCGGTCAATCGTCAGCATATTCTTGCTCCGAATCGAACAGAAAGTTTTTCTTTTTTATTAATTCAGATTTAGTTGGTACAGCCATACCTGCTCATAGAACATTTCATTCATCAATATATATATTTTTAATATGACTCTGTAGAAATTTCTGTGTGTGAGTTCAATGTTTTGCGAAGGTAAAAATATCTGGAATCTAGATTTGTTAGTAAGTGTGACTGTCTTACTTTCATCGAGAGAATCAATGAAGTGAAATAACGTCAGCTGAGAATTAGACACGAGAGTGTAATTTCGGGTCGTAGGTGTTTAGCTTTGGGTTTTCATGGTAACATATAAAATTAAAAAAAACAAACGTAAAACAACAACAAAAAAAAACGAAGATAAACTGAAATCTTAGAAGAAAATGAGAATTCTTCAAGATAAAATATTTACCTGCAAATGGATATGCTATTGTTCCCAATATTCCTGTACCTAATAATACCAAACCGACTGCATCTGCGATTCTTTGAGCTCCAATAAAATCCACCATGACTGTGTTCATGAGTGAAAAATGTATACCACTGGAGATTCCATAGCAGGCGCAATACATTGCGAAGAGAAAGAATTTGGTGTAGAATGATACAAAACAAGCAGCTAATCCATGAATAATTAGGGTAATGCCAAGCAATCGAGCTCGGTTCATAAACTTTCGATCAGCCAAGACGACCATGAGCAGACGACCCACAAAATCGGCCACTCCACCAACTGTCAGAAAAACAACCCCGTCCTCAGAGGACAGGCCTAAGTCCGCCGCATGAGCTGGGAAATATGTTTGTGGCATGGCGGAAGCGGAGGACCCAAGAATTGCTCCAATGTATCCACAAACGAATATTTTTTCCTTGAACAGAGTAAAATCTACAGCTTCCAAAAGTTTTCGCATGTTTCTTCTAAGTCCAACTAATATTCGTACTAAAGGCGTTTTGGCACCAGATTTTTCTATTGAATAAGCACTTTTGTCACCATCTTTAAAATCTGTCCGTTCTTTAGTTACAGGAGACGAGTCCATAGTCGACTCACTTGGTTCTATTGATTGCAAATAACCATTTATACAGATGTCTCTGTCTTTTGAGGCTGTCAAAAACGGAGAGATTTCTCCGTCATAGTCTGATTGTAGTTTTGTCGATTCTGTTTGTTTTTCCTCTTTAGCAGTCGTATCTCTATCATTTAGCTCTATATCGGTAGAATTGATTACTTTCGAACGTATTGTTGTGTCATAGTAACTGATGGGGCGTAGAAGGGCACCAAGAACAAAACATTGTAGATAAAGACCGGCATTCAGAAGAAGAGCTCCACGAACTCCGTAGGTTATTATAAAGAAGTTGAATAAATACGGAAGGGTGAATTGTCCGATGCTAACTCCACAAGCTGATATCGCATTTGCTGTACCAAGGTAACGGTTAAAGTAGGTACTCAGCACAACTATGCAAGATCCGTATACAAAAGCGCGTCCAGTTCCTGGTATCAGAAAGAGAAAGAAAAAGAAAGAATAAAAAAGATATTTCTATTGTTGTTAATTTTGAATTTTAAAATTGATAAACAGGAAATATATTTTGGCGGGGAGAGTACATAAACTTAAATAGAGTACCAGTAACTTGACTGATACTCTATTTGATTGATCTCGAAAGCATGAAATGCAAAGTTGATCATGGCAGAATTTAAACTTCGAATTTAAGGGTCGTAACTAAACAACACCAGGCTTTTTGTTTGACATTCTATCGATTCTAGAATCTACGACCCGTTTTTTTTGTTGTTATTAATAATGATAATAATTACTTACATAAGTACAAATCTATATGGTGACGACGACAACGACGACAACAACAATAATGATTATTCGCGGATCATTGAATGCTTAGATATGTTTGTAATTGCAAGGAACGTAACATGTTTTCTGAAGAGAGATGTATGGTGGGTTGGAAACCTGAGTTGACATCGCACGGACAATGCTTGGGCACTCTGGGCATCAGGAGAAGGATTTTCCAAAGAGATAGCTTATCTCCATTGCTTTTTGTACTTTGCATGATCTTTCTGACCTTGGTGCTAAGGAAAATGAACCTGGGATATCAGTTAAAGGGAAACTTTCAAAGTATCAAACGCCTCCTCTTCGTGGATGATTTGAAGCTGTATGGCAAGGATGAGGTACAAATGAGTTCCTTACTGAACAAGGTCCACTGTTTTAGTGCTGACATTAAAATGGAATTCACACTCAAGAAATGTGGGGTAATGAATCTGAAGTGAGGCAAAGTACAGTCCCTGGCAGAGATAGAATTATCAAATAGAGAAGGGGTTAAACAAATTGAAAAGGAAGGCTATAAATACTTTGGCATACTAGAGTTCAACGAAATCATGGAGAAGGAAGTGAAAGAACGGCTGAGGAAAGAATATTTCCGAAGACTAAGATTGGTGTTGCGCTCAGAATTGACTGGATGGAATAAAATCCAAGCAGTAAATACATGGGTGATAGCATCACTTCGGGTGATAGTATCACATAACCAAAACACAAGGACTTACTAATATGTATAATACAGAAAATAGCACTACAAGGCACCGAACACATCCTAGGTAAAGCACTTTCAATACAGTGAAAATAATACCAAAACAAACCACAGCAGATACCCAAGGCACACAGAGCTGTGTTCGGTAGTACAGTGAAAGCACGTGACAAAAATAAGACTGCTATACAATAATAATAATAATAATAATAATAATAATAATAATAATAATAATAATAATAATAATAATAATAATAATCTTTTCTTTATTATCCACTGATGATTCATATAAAAGATTGGACTATACAGAAAAGAACAATACAAAACAGAGTGAGTTTAAACAATTAACTGTGGAAATAATAATAATAGCAATGAAATATATAACAATTACAATTCCCAAAAGAGGCAAAACGTCTAAGGGCTGCTCGCGAAAATCCCACAAAAAAACCATCACCCGGACTACAAAAGCAAGTGCCCTCTCCTTTGCATCTACCCTTTTTCTAAAGCGGCTTTTACCCACATTTTAATAACATAGCTGGGAGGCAGCACTTGTACCCACTCTACCCTCATTTTCCTTTTCAAGTGGAACTCTAAAAAGTGGATGATGCATTCAACAAAGAAGAAAGTGTCTGTCTTTAGCTCTTTCAAACTGGTCCAACACAACCTCTTTCGTTAAGGCAACCAGACAAAGAAACATTACCTGTCCTTCCTGACCAAAGGTAGACGATGGGATGAACATCACGATGTACTCAGACGGTAGCCAGATCTGTCCTACACGCGACAGCAGGTGTTCGACATAAGCCCAAAAGTGAATAATAATCGGGCACTGGACGAAGGCGTGCAGAAGAGTTTCGTCACTCTGCGAGCATCTCGAGCAAGCTCGGCCGACGGCACTTCCATGCCTGTAGGGTTTATACCGAACAGTTAGTGAACCCTTTCCCGCCCTGTAGCACTGCCAGGCCAGGGATTTCTAGAGGTTATCGATAGGCTCCGGTCCAAAAGTTCTCCAAAACAATTAAGCCAGTTCATTCTCGTCGACGCCCCGAGTCTCCCCGAGAACGTTGTCACACTTGCCCGCTACAAGGCCTCTAGAGAAAACCTGAGTGGAACCTGCTCCGACCGCATTGTCCGACTGAGAGAGGGCTGTGAGCGACTGATGACACTCTAGGTGCCAGAGGCCCTGCTCGGTCTACGCTTGAGCAACAACTGCTGCTCTGACAAAGGGACGAGCGTTGGGAAATCGTGTCTGGCAACGGTGACCACATTTGCTCACTGTCTAGGAAACGCTGGAGATGTCGCAGCTTCAGCGCATGTCTGCGCATCAACAGCCACGGCATGCTCAATCATCCATTCAGTGGGTATTGACAGCAAATAGAGTTCTGACCAGTGGAACGCGTCCACTCCACAGAAACGGAAGAGCAGTCGCTCCAGTTTGGTCAAACGGAAACTGGTGCAAGGCACGACAGTCAAGTGTAGATCTATGACGCAGGCGATGTAGGCGTTCGCCACCCCTACCGTGACTTTCAGCGATTGCTTTCTTCCGGCAAATTTCTGGGTGAGTTTGGACACTCTGCTCGTCACTTCTTCCCAGAAATTCTCCAGACCTCTTCCCAGGATTAAACCAGACCTCAAACTATTTAACCGGTCCTCCTGTATTTCGGTGGCTGTTATTGGCATTTCGCAAAACTTTGCACCCCTTTCCGACGATCGCGGCACGTCTTTGAGGTAGGCACTGAAGTCCATTCTGCCTTACGGATGACAACTCGTCCCAAACTGCTGTGCAAAGTGCTGTTGAAATACAAGACACATCTACTCGGGCTCGACTATCGTGCACCCGTTTTGGTTCAGGAAAAACAGCCTTTTTGCTTTTTACTTACCCTATTCAGGGCATACCATACCACCATTTGTTGCTGACGATTGCCCTCGTAAAGGCTCGCTTAACTAATTCTTTAATCCGGTCTTTGTAAGCTGGACACGCCGGGAGTGACGCGTTAAGCTTCCAGTATCTGGATCCCTGCCTTATAATCCTATCTAGGCGACCGTACAAATCACAAATGTGTGGTCTATATAGCCGACCAGTTTGAAAGCGGAAAAATTATGCTATTCTTATCCGCTGATCAACAGAATACCCTGTCTAGATATGACATGGATGACCCGATGCGATTCGTCCAAGTCCACATTGGCACATCCGGGATATCGAGTCGGTACAGTTGGAAATGTCTAAGCAGATTTGCGAGGCTTTTACCTTCCCCCTCTTTTATCCGCTAGCCTTCCAAACGTGGCTCTAAGACGGCGTTCCTATCACCCATTAACAGCTAAGATCACGACGTTCTCAGGAAAACTTCCAGATGACTGAAGAAGTTCGGCTATCCTGCATCAGTCGGAGCATATACAGCCACGAGCGTAAGAACACTGAATATACTGCAATATTATCCAAGTGAGAAACTCAAGAATAGTATTAAAGTGTAAAATAGAGGGTTAAATGCATTTAATAACAGTTACATTCAGTTACACGTGAATTAAAGAACGGTGGACGCGTAGGACACGTAGCGTTGGTACCATTATTGCCAATAGAACAAGAGTAGCCCAAGGTTTCGGGGCTAAATTTGACAGTTTGTATAAGAGTAAAAGAAAACAATAACGCATCTTATAATAAAAGTATATTTAAACAATCCAAAAGTATCAATTATTTTATGGTTAAGGGATTACGGTTAATCTCAATGTAGCCGCACTCAGCTTCCACCACGGTCTCATGATGACTCTGGAGTCTGCTGCATTCGTTTTTTACTGTATCACCAAGAAGGACTTCGATTAAATTATTGATCATGGCCACCATCTCGGCCTTGATATTGCAGGTGAAGTGGCTGGTGTCGCTATCAACTCCACATCCAAATATAGCATTTCATAGCATTACACAGGAGGGGGGGTAGTAAGCCAGAAACTGGGGCAGCTGAAGACGTAGAAATTCTCCGACAGCCACTTCAAACTATTTTCAGAGCTATGGCAAGGAGCCGAATCCAGCAGCCATTTTCTGCAGCCATGGTTTGAGCATAGTATCCCTGTTCAAAGATGTGGGGATGACTTCTGGAAGAGTTATGATTGTGTACGCCTAATGTGTCCTACAGTGTTGTAGTCTCCACTGCAGCTGTCCATGCTATGCGTTGTAGCGTTTACAATGTTCACATCGCACTGGGCAGCAGTAACGTAGTATGGATTTTGATAACAGGCGCGAATCATTAAGATACAACTAACTGTTTTCCAATGATCAGATGTCATTCTGTCCATCATGTCAGCTACACCATTAATCATTATGCATTCTAACGCTGTTTAGAGGTTCACCAATACACCAAGATTTTGTTGATAAAAAAAGCAAACAAGAATTCGTTAAATTTAGCCTGAAGACGCTATATAAATACCTAAAAGCAATTTTGAATTTCTTTCAAACCTTCCACTCTGCCCCAAACATCTGGCTCAGTTGGACGTGCCATGTGGTTGAGAGTTAAAGCTTAATTATATATATATATATATATATATATATATGTGTGTGTGTGTGTGAGTGTGAGTGTGTGTCATACAGGAATATCAAACAAATTATTTCATACGATACAAAACTATGCGCGCCGTGTGATAATAGATTTACCACACAGCAGGCAGAGAACCTTGTGAAAAGTTATTGTATTGTTATCACCCAAATCAGATTGTGATCTCTCTCAGCACAGAACTTCCAACTCTTTTCTCTAAATACCGGATGAACATTGTATATTTTCATTTCAGCTTGGTTGAATTTATCATAAAGAATATCAGAATGCCGACTTACTTTTGGCGTTCTATACTGCCAAACAACGATTCTTTGTGCTAATATATCAAAACAAAAACAAAAAACTTCTCAAAACACTAAAAAATCTATATGTAAAATAGAAAAAAAATACTGGTGATTCTTCTCTGAAAAATATCGAGAGCTTAGAATATCTTTTATATTTGGTTCTGTTTGTGTCTGTCTTTTTGGTTTTCGAGGGATTTCCTTCTTTCTTTCCTTCTTTCTTTTCTCTGCTTTTTTTATTATTATTTATATTTTTTTTTCTCTCTGGGAATTTCCTTTATTTTGTTTTTTTCGGCGAAAGAGAAAATTGGTAAATGGCGATTCTTTTTCTTGTATATTTGAAGATTTTTTGTCTTTTTTTCTTTGTGTTTCGTTTTTTTTTTCTTCTATTATAGTTGTTTATAAGCAAAATTTATATGAGATTTTCAATTTGAAAAACAAAAAAGCCTAGGAAGAAATGCAAAAGTCATCGTTAATGCCGAGGTTAATAACAAGAAACCGAATAAACGAAACTAAAAATATGGAAAAAGAAAAACTTCCATATTTCCATTTATCTCATCTTGTTTGTTTTGGGGGGTTTTTGTGTTGTTTTTAAGCAGAAAAGTCTTGTATTTCAGGATATTTCAGAAAAAAAGATAAACATGATACTAATATATTTTATCCGAGAACCTCTTCCAGTGTTAAAGAATTCAAATGGCTTCGAGAGAAATTCGAAACCACTTCACGGTGTCGATTTATCACCAGCTTCATAACGCGGTAATTACTAACCACTAGGCAATGAAGGAAACCTCTACACGATGACTCGATCTGCTACAAATAGCAGCCAAATATCTTTTAAAACATACATCCATCTTCTTAAAAGGAAGAATAACTCATTGGATAAACAGGATGGATGGTCACGTTTGGAACATCAATGATCAATAATAAGTAAAACCTCAATTAGAGTAACATGGCGGTAGACAACAACAAGGTGTCGACTTGCAACAATTTAAAAGAAACATTAAGAACATAAATGACACCGGCCCAGGATCGTGGGCCGGTGACTTTTCCTCCACATTCAGGCCTGGCCCTCCGTCGGTTACGACGATGAGTGTTCCAGATGATCCGATCAACGGAACAGCAGCCTGCTCCTGAAATTAATATACAAGTGGTTGAGTATACCACAGACACGCATACCCATTTCGTAGTTCTCAGGGAGATTCGGCCTGACACCGAATGTGACAAGGCTGCCCCCTTTCGAATTACAGGTACAACTCATTTTTGCGAGCTGAGTGGACTGGAGCAACGTGAAATAAAGTGTCTTGCTCAAGGACACAACGCGCCGCCGGGTATCGAACTCGTGACCTTACAATCATGAGCCGAATACCCCATACTACTAAGCCACGCGCCTTCACTACATCCATTAAGTAACGATAAAATAACATTGGCTGAATATGTATGGGGGATGGGGAGGATTAGTAGATTGGACCAACCCTCAGTGAATTACTGGTACATGAATTTTCGGTTCTGAAAACTAAAATCTACTTCAGCGGGATTTGACCGCAGAGCGTGTTAGTAGAGACCCTAGACCCTAAAACTCAACTATTGCAGTATTTTATCAACTCTGGAAGAATGAAGAGCAAAGTTGGCCTCTGTGGGATTTGAACTCAGAATTTAAAGAGACGGAAATAATACCGCAGATATGTTCTTCCATATTCTAATGATTCAACCAATCCACGATTCTTAATCAAAACTCTGTAAAATAATAATAACCGATATATATATTTGTTGGTTGGTTAGGCGGTTGGTTGGTTGGTCGGTTAGTTGGTTGGTTGGTTGGTTGGTTGGTTAGTTGGTTAGTTGGTTGGTTGGTTGGTTAGTTGGTTAGTTGGTTGGTTGGTTGGTTGGTTGGTTAGTTGGTTGGTTAGTTGGTTGGTTTGTTGGATGGTTGGTTGGTTGGTTCGTACGATATAACG
>JAOPUL010003032.1:20700676-20710901 GCA_027564515.1 Octopus rubescens | reverse complement strand
TCTGTTAATTGTTCATGGGTGTCATCAGTTAATTCTTTACGTGGCCCGAGATATACACTTTCAGTCATCACTTCAGACCAGCTGACAACAACAAACCACATCAACACCTTCCACAACATGAGTATCTGCAGGAATAGTGTTTGAATAATCAATTTGGCTATTAACCATGATGTACGGCTTAGAGGTTATTGGAAACTCTAAAAACTAATGACTTGTATCTCCTGTTTTTTTGGGGTTTTTTATAACAATTTTGGCCACTCATAGACAGACTTATGAAACCAAAAAAACAGTGCTTTGGGAAACACCTTTTCATGTTCAGAATTGTCAAATCATGGAATAAACTACCCACATCTGTTCAGGATTGCATTCTTCAAAAATTCCATTCTTCTTGAAATTCGACAACTCCTGCCTTGCCCATCTACCCTTTCATCTTTAAAACTCTTTTAATGTTCATTTTTCTATCCTTTTCTGTTTTATTCTGTGTATTGTGAATGTAGTTCTTAGCTTTCATTGTTGTCTTTCCTTACTTGACTTATATATGTCTGCTTTTTGTCCCTTCTTTTAATCTTATATGATGAGCTATAGTGCACCTGAGCACTTTATACAATAAGCTCATAATTATTATTTTCTTCTTTGGAAAGCAAAGACTTTCCAGTTGTGGTTATCCCCCCGCTCTCTCTCTCACTCTCTCCCCTCCTCCTCTCTGCCTCTCTTCAAATTGTTTATTTAATACATTATTTAAAAAACATTATGGTACAATTTGAAGGAGATATAGTTGTTATTTCTAGCAGCTCAGTTAACCATATAGAGACTTCTTCGTGCAGTCGTTTTGAAAGTAAACAGACCGAAAAGTGATTATTCTTCAATAATTTTTTAATAATTTTATTGAACTTTGAAGAAAAAATATAAATAATTGCATTTTGTTTTATAATTATTCATATTTGGTTGATATTTATAATAAAAAAAAAAGGATAGAGCCAGACAATCACTGTAACATATTTTTATTTTGAAATAATACATCAATGACAATATTTTTTTAATAAAAGATTGATGTATTTTAATAATATTTGATATAATATAGTTGAGACAGTTGAGATAATGACTTGCTTGCTAAGTTTACCTTCTGAAGGGGGCTAAGATAAAGTATCAGTCAAGAACTAAGGATTGATATATCTTGACCCAAAAGATTGTGACATTGCACCTATGTTAGAGATCATTATTTAGTACAATCTCTCGTTACCACGCCGGAAGAAATGCTTCAGTTCTTACGTTCTGAGTTCAAATGCCACCGGGGTCGACTTTGCCTTTCTTCCTTTCGGGGGTGATAAAATAAGTACTAGCTGAGTACTGAGGTTGATTGAATCGACTATCCCCATCCCTGAAAATTTCAGGCCTATGTGCCCAGCATAGAAAGGATTATTTAGTACAATCTCATTGAGTTTGGATTACAATCCACCCAGATGGGATCAACTTTGTCTGATTAAGCTTTGTTGCTCAAAGAATTTGGGGTCTGAGATTACATAACTGTTATACTCTATCTCTCCTCAATCTCCTTTCAGTCAATGCTTGCTCCTCCATTTCTTTTATTATTATTTTTTTTTGAGCAACGAACTCATATTTTCAATATGAAGCTCTAATTCTATGGAGATGGTTGATTTCTTAGTTCTAGAGATGACTCAGTTTGGGGACAATACTCTTTAAAGAATCTGATCGATCAATATTCGAAGTCTTGCTTACTTTGCGAGTACTAAATGTTCTGGAGATAGGACTTTAAGTACTTGCTACTCCCCAATGTGCAAATGAGGAAGTGTATATGTCTTTCTGTCTAAATTTTATTGTTATTGTCCATTTAAATGTTTTAAAATATATTCTCAACAAAAAACTATATTAAATAGTTAAAGGCAGTATTGTGGTTTCACTTTCGGAATTTTTTCAATTCAGTTTTGTAATAAATATATTTTATATCATTTTTGTTTCATTTACTATTGATTTTTTTATTCACTTCAAAAGAATTATTTTTTTTATGATTTATTTACCGAAAATTATTACTTTTTATGATTATTACGTTTTACGACGTTTTCTTTACCAACTTTTTACTTTTTAACTAATAATTACTAATCTTTTAACATCAAATTATTATTTTATTTTTAAAAACAATTACAGATAGTCCTAATTGGCGGAGGTAAATCGTAAGCACCCCACACCCTTAAAATGTTTTTTTCAAACATTTCTTCGTATTCCTATATTTTCAATATAGGAGATTACAATTTTGCATAAAAAGTACGTTTCCAAAATTTAAATTTCCCCCTTCTCACCCAAAAAATCTTAATTTTTAACTTTTATTCCAAAATTTCTTTTTTAATCCACGTAGAAAAATACGGAGAATACGAAGCTGGAACATTTTTTAAAATTTTAATTTATCATAGAAAATACCCATTACACTATTCCCTTCCCCCAACCACCCACCCATGCTTTCAAATAGCTAAAAACTCTGAATGTTTCATTTTTGTCTGATGTTTCACGCATGTGTCTATTTCTACTAAAACAACAGACGACAAAATATCAAACCATGACCAACATGTTAGAAACAAAAGCGAAATGAATTTCTTTTATTTATTTTTTTTTAAGATAAACAATGTAATGTTTTTTTGTTTTTTTTTTATTAAAGATAAACAATGTAATTTTTACTTTTGTACAATAACAGATACAGGTAAAAATTAATATAATGAATACAGTTGATTCCTTGGAATCAATAGAACAGAAAAAAAAACAAGGAAAAGAAAGAAAAAAAAGAAGAAAAAGTGGGGGAGAAGCAGTGGAAGACGGGGAGGGGGCACATATCCCTGGACAAGAGGAGCACTCAGTCACACCCTGCAGTAATGACCGCAGTGCCGTTGAGGCGGAAAATGGCCAGTGACACTCACTGCAGTAGTCACTCCATCTCGTGGGGCTCATTTCTCCGGCAGGCCGCAGCGATCCCTATTTTGCGGAGGAAGTCTGTGGTACAAGGACCAAGAACACCAGATGTCTCAATAGCTACTGGCATGAACTGATAGTGGCCGGCCAAGCTCCTGTACTTGTAGAACTTCCTCTCCTCAGAGTTGTGGGCTGTGTCACCGGGGTTTGCAGCAGATGCTGCGAGATTGGTACCAGACGTGTCGTTGCAGATTGCATCCTAGATCAGGTCGAGCCCCACAGGTTCAAGTTGGGATGGGAAGCCAACCGCATCAAGGCCCCTTCTGACAATGTCATCTAGGGCGGCATGTCAGGAGAATCGGCCCGCGCTAAGACTGCAGAACAATGGAAGTAGGCCAAATACATCCACCATCGCTCTGCAGCAACATTTGTGCTGCTTGCACACGTGGAGACTGAGACATTGGGCCACCCCGATGTGGGTGCACTCATCATCTAGAAGGGTACTGGTAGTTGAGGAGGGCACTGCATTGAGTCATGCACCACTATTTGGCTGCGAGGCCGAACGGAAGCAGGCGAGGCGGTGCTGATCGAGTGATGCTGATCGAGTGATGCTGATCGAGTAATGCCTTTAGCCACTCGAGGGCAGACTTACATTGGATGTCGTCCCAGTTTCGCTGGACGCCCATGATCTGCCCAGGCTGCAAAGGTTGGCTTGGGCACCTGGTCGACATCTGTCTTGGCTAACCCATGAGTATATCACCTAGGAGGGTGTGACTGGAGGAGACCGAGAAGAGGTAGGCCGGTAGATCCAGGTCCACCGCAGATCGCAGTCCAAGGCCACCAAATCTGACGGGCAGTTTAGCTTGTTGTCAGCCAGAGCTGTCAAAACTGACATTGCAGATCAGTTCAGCGCAGCGCTGAATGTTGTAGTCAAAGTCACCGAGGTGGTCTCTGAATGGGTGACATGGTGCACTATGCAGCGAGAAAAGGAGCCTGGGCAGGGCAAAGCAATTTCTCAAGAGGAAGAGCGCTGGGTGCGCATCAATGAGGCACAGCCTCTCCATCGTCCTGGACAAGTCCTCAAGCTTAACCTCCATGCACTCCAGTATGGCTTTCAGGAGGATTGGGGAGTCAAGGATGAGGACAGCATCTTTGGAGCCCCCGCCAAGATGGACTGGATGCTGAGTACGGCTCCATGAAATTCAGCCTCGTTGTAGCTCAACTTGGACGGGTTGATCTTGAGCCCAAGAAGCTTTGAGGATGGGAGGACCTGCAGGGTCGCATCGTCCAGGTACCAGACAGTTAAGGGCGATTGGACCGATCGAGTGACGTCGTCAACCGCAAGTGCAAAAAGGAGCAGCCAAGTGGGTCGCCCTGCTGGACACCTGTGGAAGAGGCGATCCTGTTGTTGGCAGCCATGAGTGAGCTGGGTGTGCTATAGGCGAGGTATGTGAGAGAGTTAAAGAAAGAAAGGGGAGAGAGAGAGAGAGAGAGAGAAAGAGAGAGAAATGGAACAGGAGCGAGATATAGTTTGTATATTTTTATTTTACTTGTTTTAGTCATCAGACTGCGGCCATGCTGGGGCACTGTTCCTAATCTCGACTTTACATAGCAATATGTTAAAATAAGAGTAAGAGCTTTCTTTCTTCCGGGGTCGATAAAGTGAGTACCAGTTACGAACTGGAGTCGATAAAATCAACTACTCCCCTCCCCCCAAAATTCCAGGCCTTCGTGCCCAGTATAGAATGGAATAATAATTTAAAACAAAAAAAAAAAAACAACAACAATAAGAAAAAAAAGAATATTAACAATTTATAGACATGATAGTTTTTTTTTCGAAAAAGTTTGAATATTATTGTATTCTTAAATACACCAATATTTGTGTGTACAGATGTGTATGGACATATATGTAGGTATGTGATTGGTTAATTTATTTTCCTCTTTGGTTAATTTTGATATTGCTTATTTTTGTAATTTTTATTTTTTTTTCATTTTTTTAAAAAAAAATTTATTGCTTTCTCTTTTTCATTTGTTCATTTTTACCTTGTTTTGAGAAGAGAAAGTTGGGTGGAGTGGAGCTGCACAGGTTAAAAAGGGAGGGGGGGGGAGCCCTAGCCTGAAATTGTTTTGAAGGGAAGAATAAACATGGTAACAGTGATATGATTAATGGTTGGGGGGTGGGACATGTTATACTTATGACTTCTGTTATTATCTCATTGAAACGTCAGAGGCTGTAGTGATTATCTGAGAAAAGATCCTTTTTATAGATATAGAATGTAAAAAAAAATTTCAAAGCGAGATGAAACGAAATTATCCTGGAAGCAACTCAACTGCAAGAGTGGCAGGTGTGCATTTTACCAATTTTGCAGTTTGTCAATGGTGCACACTTGTCTAGCTTTGAAATATATTGGTTTTTTTAACAGTCTATAAAGGAAATTCTGTCCCAAACAACCATTGCAGCTTCTGATATTCCATATACATAAAAAGATTTTAATCTAAAGCTGCTTCTACTGCATTTGTGTTTGTGTGTAACACAAACATACGCACTTATATATATATAAACACATGTATATACATGTTTACACACACATTCTCTAAATGTTATGTACAAGCTGTAAACGGGTTGCTTGATTGAGTTTCTCCAGGAGTGCAGCTGAACTATGTGCTGACTGATGAACAAACAGGAGGAAAAGTAGTTCTTAAGGAAGCTAAGCAGCACTATTTAAGTCTAACAGTATGGCTCCGTGATATTAAGGTATTTGACTGTTACCTCACTCATGGATATTAGGGTCAGTGTACTTAGTCACAGTTTCAACTGCTGTAGTCAATGCCTTTGACTGACTAACTACAACATGGTACCCATAGGTTGATGTCCTGAAGCTGTATCCAGATAATATTTATAATACTGGAGCTAATATTCTCATGAAACATTGGAATCGACTTTGGTGAACGTAAGTGTTCATATTTGGTAGACAATTGCAAAACAAATTGTTGCCCAGGCAAGGAATATAGATATCAAGAGTAACAACGATATCAAGAGTAACAAATGTAACTTGGAATTGATGCTAAATACTGCAGGCATTGACTTTGGAAGTC
Organism: Octopus rubescens; assembly: GCA_027564515.1. NCBI lineage: Eukaryota > Metazoa > Mollusca > Cephalopoda > Octopoda > Octopodidae > Octopus > Octopus rubescens. The sequence continues at coordinate 20,704,889 of JAOPUL010003032.1, read as the reverse complement.
ACAGTTGTTCTCTTACTAGTGCGAGTACCAACATTTGGGAAACTAGACTGAACAGTTGAAGAGAGCTGCAGTTTGGACATCAATACTGAAAAAGGGGAACTACATCACATCCCTCAGACTACACCAATATGGACATTAAAGGGGGGGAAAAAAATGAATGTGCGTACAGGAAAATAAAAATAATAGCATCTTGAGTGTAGGTGAAAAATTTCTGAATAAGTATTTTAAGGGTACATCTATTCCATGTGACTCTTGGGCAGCTGAACTGATCTGATCTATTTGAATAGAAATTCGGTGGGTGGGGGGGAACTCTCAACATGTCAGCAGAAAGCTATACATGAGTACATATCCTGCAAGCTTGAAGATACCAACATCAAGATGAAGAATAACTTCTCTTGTACCTGTGATAGACATATTACATAGCATTTAGTAGGACACCATCAGGAACAAGAGTTAGATACGAAATACATGATCAACAAAAAAAGGTTTCTTCCAGCTAAACCCCAGGGAAAGGAAATGTTGATTGTGCCATATTAGTGTGGAAGACATTGTCTATATTATTAGCAGCAACTGCTCCCCAAAATTTCTGTTTCTGCAAAATACTACTTTCCCCAGGAGACATGATTTTATAGCCATAACTGTTTAAAATGCTTATAGAATTGTCTTAATGGTTTTTAGCAAAGACATACCAGAATCATAAGGTATCCACATTTTTTTATAGAGAATACAAACGAAGCATTCCAATGAAAAGAGAAATCCCGTGCAAACGCAACAGGCCTGATATTGTTCTATGAAGCGGAACAACAAATGTCATACAGTGATGTGGAGGTCAACTGGCCAGCAGAAGTGAATGCCTCAAAGTAATGGAACAAGAAACCATCACTGGTGAATTACTTTGTATTCGAGGTACAAATGTTCATTTGTATCTATTATCATATGTCTATTACCAATAAAATATTTACACAAAAGCTTGGACTGCTGGGACTTTTCAACAACAAATTCACCTGAACCTTCCAAATCCAATCAGTACAGCAAAAACGTACATGTATCTTCCTTCTAGAGTTTCGGATCCAAAATCAAAAGATTTTTTGTTTCCATTTGAGTCTCGTAGAAGGAATACATGCACACCATCACATGTACATGCAGACAGACACACAATTAAAAAGCAAGCACACAATTCTTTATCAAAGAGACGCATGTGCATCCATCACATGAATATCAAGCACATTTGTGCATAAACAAATACCTACACAAAATGACCATACACATAGACATGTATGCACACATGAATGCATACAGACATATTCACAAACATCTGGTATTGTATTAATCCAAACAAAGAAGCTAGGTGACTTTGTTTAGCAACTAGCTTGAATTCTGTGTAAAAGAATTTAAAATCTCAAAGAAAACATATATATATATATTACATATACATACAAACATAATTATTCAAGTGTTTGTGTTTGGTCCCTTCATTTGAATAAAGTTATTTCATTCTTTTTTATCATTCACACATGTGAATGTTCCTGGAAGTAAAGTACTCATGTGAGGGGTTTTTTTTTCTGGTGGGGAGCAGGAGGGGAAGGGCACTTTTTTTTTTTCTTTTTTTTTTTAAGCTGATCAAAAATATTTAATAAAAACCCAGGGTCAGAATATAAAGGTCTCACTCAAACGACTGACTTTTATTTTTTTTTTTTTTTTTAGGTAAAGGATTTCATTTTAACCCCCTTTTTTTTTTTAAAAAAAAAAAAATGAAATTATCAATTTAGGTAGTTTTGCACCTTTTCCTTTCAAATAACATCGTAGTGTATTCTTTATATTCTGGATACCTTCCATTCAGACATTTTCATATATATCTCACATACATACATGTATTGTTTTCATCTTGCTCATATAGGTACAGGCTTAATCAAAACTGCCATTGTCCGGGCAACCTCAGGGCTGGTTATATCAATTGTGTGGGACATATGGTTGCCACGGGAACAGACAGTTGGTGTGGACTGTTCCACTTGAATGACTTCTTCATCATCGTTATACACTATCAAGCTGGACATGACCCTTGCTTCCCCTTGGACAAGGGCAGATTCATGGCAAAAGATTTGTAATATCCATTGGTCAGCATTCTTCCGGTAAGTAATTTTCCAGTCACCTTCCTTGATTTCAGAAGGCACGGGGCCAACATATGTTCGGACATCGACTTGAATGCCAAACCGGTGAGTATTGTGCATTCGCACACTGTCCACCATCAGCTCTTTGTAGTCACGTGGTATATAGAATGGTTCGTTGAATGAGACCTTCAGTTCTTTTTGTGCTGGACACAGTGAACGAAATCGGTATGCTTTGCTGATTAGGTGGTGCATCAAAGTCCTATATTCAGACATTTTAGAGAGCTCAGAGTTCTCAATGTCATACAGTTGTGAAACCAGCATTTGTGGAAAACGAATGAAGGGCATTAACTTTTGTACGTTCTCTCCATAACTATTCGGCTTTAAGGATTCTTGGTGTTCCAACCAATGTATGAGAGCAAGGTACAATGTGTATTCATTGGTAACAACTAAGCTAGAACTCTGCAACAGGTCAGTAACAAAATCGTTGTCCATGGTCAACCATTCTGGAGACTTAATGATATTATCTGCATTCCAGGCAATCGTCTTGGCACACTGTTCGATAAGGTCTTCCAAATGTAGGGCCTTTGCCCACGAATACCAATTCAGCGCATTCTGAACCTTAGGAGATTTCGTGTTCTCTACCATATATTTGGTACAAAGATGCTTCAGTGATGCAACATTGTATTTATCTGCAAGACAAAGAACACCAACTGCAGATTCCGGATTAATTTTGATTTCTGCAGTGTAGAGATAGCGAAGAAACCTGTTAAAGACAGTCTGACATTCGGCAGACTCATTCAGGTCAATACTTGCTGTGCTTCTCTCTTTCCACCGACTTTCATAAAGCATTGTGCGAAATACATCACTGGACTTGGCCAAGACAAACTTATGACCAAAATAGACTTTGTTGCCAACATTCAATTTTATGTCACTGAGTGACTCCTGGTTATAAAATCGAGACACGTTGGATATGAACGTACCTTCATCTTTCAGTATAAACTCTTGGCCACCAGGAGTCACGGGTCCTTCCATCACCTGGAATAAACAATAAAAATCATGTCAGTGTTTATAGAATAAATGAAAAATTATATATATATATAAGTTCAATCTGGGGATTAGAATTGTACAATATGTAGATCATTGATTCAATAAATTAACTCGATTGGCAGAAACATTCAAGAAAAAAAATATAACAAATATACAAATAGGTGAAAAATATTTTTTTTTTTTTTTTCAATTTTACATGATTAATCAGAGAGCAGAACCTAGAGAGATTAGGTTCAAATAGTTTATAAGGCCAGATTTTAACCCTTTAGCATTTAAACTGGCCCCATCTGGCCCAAATATTGTTTTATGTTCAAATCGGCCAAACTGGCCTCTCACACCTACCCTACAATGTCATTCTGAAAATAAACAATCATGTCATTCTGAAAATAAACAATTGTATAAAAATCTTGAAACTATGAGATAATGCTTATTTAATCACATTGTTTTAAATTAATCATGCATTTCATTTGACAGTAATCTGAATGCTAAAGGGTTAATAGAGAGAACATTACATTGGAGGGGGGGAGGGGGTCTTGATCAACTTACTTCATCTCATCTCACCTTAAATTTCTTTTTTTTCTATTTGTCTTGCTTCCTGAAAGAGTAAATCATTCAATACAGAACATTGTGTTCCCTCATCACTCACACAGGCAGATGTTTTATCTGTATTTACGTAAACCAATATCATATAAGTGGTGTCTAAAGGACCGGTATGCCTGAGCTGAGCAGTGGGGGATGTGCTCCAGCTGGTCTTAAAAAATGGCTCATTGGTAATGTGCAAACCTGATGCACCATCTGAGTGCAATTCACCTCTGCCCCAGTCAAACGCCGCTTCCTTGTGTTTTCGTTGCAACACTAATTCTACAAAAAGGTTTGGGTGTGAAAAGCGAGTGTTCGGCGCTATAACCATTCCTTAAAGCCAACCTGCCTCTGCGTTTCCCACAAATACAGAGGAGAACTGCTTTCATGGCGGACAATCCCTTCATCTCAAGAAACCCTCAATGAATTTGCAGAATTACGCTGCAGATTCGCTGGGAGCCAGCTCAACCCACCCCGGG
>JAOPUL010003032.1:20529483-20544904 GCA_027564515.1 Octopus rubescens | reverse complement strand
TAATATATATGATGGGTTTCTTTCAGTTTCTGTCTACCAAATCCACTCACAAGGCTTGGGTTGGCCCGAGGCTCTAGTAGAAGACACTTGCCCAAGGTGACAATTTATCTTTTTTAATGGTAAGGATTTAAAAGCGGAAGAGGAAGTTGAATGGTTGAGTGAAGACGAGAGAAAATATATAATATTTATACAATAAATATGTAATCATCATCATAGTTTTATACTTTTTCTATGCAGACATGGACTGGATAGATCTCACAGTATCATATCATGGTCAGCATCATACCAACCGCAATGCAGAGTGCACAGGGTGAATTGCATTGTGCTATAAAAGAGGACTAAGGAGTGTCCTCTACCTGATACCAGCACTTATCTGGAATTACTGCTCTCCTCTCTTTTTGACCCATGCAAGCATGGAAAAGTGAATACAGAAATGAATACATGTGTGTGTATATGTCATCATCATTATTTAGTGTCCGTTCTCCATGCTGGCATGGTTTCTACGGCTGGATGACCTTCCTAACACCAACCACTCCAGAGAGTGTACCGGGTGCCTTTAACGTGTCACCGGCACGAGTGTTTTTAACGTGTCATCTTCATGAATAACAATGAATTTTAATTTCATAGTTAAAGGGTTAAAAAAAAATAGGGTTTTAACATTTCCATGATCAAATAGACAAGGCAGAATGTTGGGTGAAGATACATGACTTAGGAGAGGTATTCAGGAGAAGTATAAAGGAAGTTTAAAAGCAATTAGTGTTAACATATATATTTTGGCCAATCCTGAGTGAGCAAACCATCAAATAAGATGTTGTTGTTGCTGTATAGCCCTAGGCCAGCTCTGATCAGACAGACCCAATTACATACAGCTAGTCAGTCAAATAACTAAGTGTGACCCCCCAACAAATGTATTGTTCGGGATTCAAAGAAAGTGTTGTTCTTATTGTCTAACCTTAGATCATCCCTAACAAAGCAGGCCCAAGATCAAAAGCATTCCAGTTGTGACCATCTCATCTTTACTTTAGATATAGTTTATCTAGGACTATGTCGTTGGGGAAAAGTGAAAAGTGTGTTATAGAATGATAGTGGTGCACTTGCTCTCACAGATGCCATGAAGAAAGAGGTATGGAAATGTGACTAAGTTACTGGGAGAGTTACTTGCTGAATGTGGAGAATGCATGGGAGACGAACCAGATATTGAAGTAACAGCTATATATGTTTGAAAGTGTCTCAAAGTAAGAAAAGCAAGTTGACCAATCAGGGATAGCTACCAAGATGTAGAAAATATCCAGCAAAATAGAACACAAGCTAGTCACTCACATAGGTAGTAGTAGTAGTAGTAGTAGTAGTAGTAGTAGTAGTAGTAGTAGTAGTAGTAGTACAGAGAGAAACCTTATGATTTACAACTGTAGAGGCATCAAATTACTGGACCAGGTTATGAAAATAACAGAAATAGTTATAGCACAATGGATTAGGGAAAAAAATTAGCTTAGATGAGATGAAGTTTGGATTAATGCTCAGTGCACTATCAATACTATCTTCCTAGAGAGACAAATGAAGAAGTTTCTGGTTAAGAGTAAACCCATTATATTTAGAATCTATCGATATGGAGAAGGCTTTTGATAGGGTGCCATATTTTGTGGTCTACATGAATGGTTTGTGAGCGCCAGTCAAGTCATCCACATAGATGCTGTCAGAAAAGTAAGAGTTAGTAATGAGTCCAGCAAGGAATTTAGTAGCATGCAGATAATTGTCAATCAAGGCCAAGTTCTCAGCCCTCTCTTGTTTATTTCCAAGCCATAAGAGAGGAGTTTAAGCCTGATCATCTACGAGAAAACTTGTTTGCTAATGACCTGCTTCTCAGAGATGAATTTGTCTCAAAGAATTGAAAAAGAAATTCCAAATGAGGAAGCAAAGCCTAGAATTGAAAAGTTTCAAAGTCAACAAAGCCATGACAAAAGTTTTAAACAGGGAAGAAGACAAGACTCTACTTATATCAGAGAGATAGCTACGATGAATATGGAAGAAAAAAGAAAGAAGTATACTATGCATCAAACGAACACTGTGGGTGCACAAGAGATGCAGCAGAATCACAGGCAGGGTTGACTGAGAAAGAAAGACTTTGTATGTAGCAGCAGGGACAGCCATGAAATAAAGTCTTAAATGATTAGAAGGTTTTCTGTAAATAGTTGATAGCTTTACCTGTGAGACCTAATTCGCTGTGGAGATGCATATTGCCAAAGCAGTGTATCCAGAGCAGTGGTAAAAGTTCAGGGAGCTATTTTTCTACTAGGAACAAAGAGATTCTCTCTCTCTCTCTCTCTGAGCAAAGGCTATGTGGTATGACACTTGAGTATAAAAGTGCAATGTTGCATAGTAGAGAAACGTGGGAACTGAAAGAAGAGTATGTGCAGAGGCTTGAAAGAAATAAAGCAAGCCTACTCCATGAATACATGGCTTTAGTGAGTATGAAGGAAAGAACTCAAATGAACTTACAAAAGGATTGGATACAAAAGGGGTCCTGTGTAAGGTGCAAGAGAAGAGGCCATGCTGGTATAGACATGTGACATGTATGGAGGAAGGACCATACAGAAGAGAAAGGCTGAAGCAGTGGAAGTTACCCTTATGAGGCTGAAACTCATGAAGGAGATATCAAGGAACTGCCACAAATAGCAAGAAGAGACTTGTTTAACCTATGGAAGAGCAGGCATAAAATGATGGACAAAATATTATCTAATGTGTCTTCTCTTTTTTAAAATGACATCAGTCCCAATCAAACTTATGGTTGAAAGCATTCCAGCCATGTCTATTTAGTCGTATTTAGATAGTGTATCTAGGACTACATTATCCAATGCATCCATCCATCATGTTTAGTCCCTTGAGTGGGCCTATGATCAAAGGCCCAGCACAAGGTCCAGTCCTTGTTGTGTTGTGATGGCTTGTCTGCCTCAATGATCTTGAGAACTATGCCAGCAGAGCACAAGCTCCAGCTAGGGCCTCTCATGGTGGACAGGTCAAAAGATAGAGGCCAAATTAATATGGACCACCTCTTCCTGGTTGTAAAAATGGGTTTTTACTTAGGGCCAACACCTCTACATAGAAAAAAAAAAACAACAATGTTACAGAAGCACTGACGACAACTAAAAACCAACAAAACCTGAACACAATCTAGAGTCAAGAGTGAAGAAAAGTGATTGGGGGTTTCTGCATCATTGGGAGTGAAGGGCCAAAATCAGATCAAAATCAATAATCAAAGACATTTCAGATGGTACTAGACCATTTATTTCATTGAGATAGTGGATTTAAAACAACATTGTTCAGAGTATCTTTCCTTTTTATGAAGACAGTAGGATGTGATTTGATCAGGTGATGTAAACTAAACTAGTATACAACAACGAGTCTAGAATTTTTCTGTATTAAAGTGTCATAAATATGCATCTATCTTTTATCTTTTACTTGTTTCAGTCATAAGACTGTGGCCATGCTGGGGCACCACCTTGAATTTTTAGTAGAATGAATCGACCCCAATACTTATTGTTTAAAGTCTGTTACTTATTCTATCGATCTCTTTTGCCGAACCGATAAGTTACAGGGACGTAAACTAACCAACACTGGTTGTCAAACAGTGGTGGGGGGACAAACACAGACACAAGGGCACACACACATAGATATATACGACAGGCTTCTTTCAGTTTCTGTCTACCAAATCCACTTACAAGGCTTTGGTCGACCCGAGGCTATAGTAGAAGACACCTGCCCAAGGTGCCAGCCACGCAGTGAGACTGAACCCAGAACCATGTGGTTGGGAAGCAATCTTTTTACCACACAGCCACACCTGCGCCTTAGTTATCATATTTGAATTTTCTAAACTGCAGTGACCACAGTAATATTTTATTATATGGCAAGAAATTTATGAATAACACTAAATGCTATGGTGTGACATTGAACGCTATTATGTGGTCCTTATGGAATGGTTAAAACTAGTAATCAAATACCATCTTACTGTTTTTAAAAAAAGTGGAAGAATCCATTGGATAATGTAGACCTGAAGAGAAGTGTAAGACTAAAGCAACAAGTTTGGGAAGTCATTGTGCATATAGGCAGCATAGGAGTAGAGCTGAGCAAAAAAAAAAAAAAAAAGCTATCATGGAGTAGGTGATGGAAAAGGGACTCCATTGGGTTGCCACTCCTCCAAAGAGCAATATACAATGTGCTGCCACCTCTGTTGAAAATAAGACAAGGAGCTGAAATGACATTGCTAATTATCCTTAGAGTAGAAGCTATGCATCATCATTTAATGTCCACTTTTCCATGCTTGCATGGGGTCAGAGAGAATTTGTTGAGGCAGATTTTCTCCAACAGAGCGCCCTTCCTGTCGCCAACCCCCCACCTGTTTCCAAGCAAAGTAATGCTTCCCCACGGCCAGACATGTTTTTCACGGAAGACTGGAAATTAACAAAATCACTTGTATGATGTGATGCTCATTTAGAACCATCACATGATATCAGACAAGGCCACACACACACACACACCATATGCAAGGGGCTTCTTTCAGTTCTCACCTGTCAAACCCACTTACAGGGTTTGGGTTGGCCAAAGGCTATAGCAGAAGACAATTACACAAGGTGCCATGCAGTGGGACGGAACCTGAGACCACATGGTTGGGAAACCCTAGTAAAATATACCTGATGGCACAATTGGGTCATGAATATCCTTGTTGGTGCACTATAACGGTAGCATCAATGCAATGAGAACCAACAAGTTGCATCCTGTTGTTTTCAAAGAGGAGGGTGAGAAAAGGCAATGCAAGAATGTAAATAAAGGAAAACTAAAAGCCAAACTTCTAAATAATGCTAATGAGTGGAAGGTGCAAGTGACTTTGAAGGAAGAACTTAGGTTCCCAAGCCCATGCACTGTACTGGCCTTTCTCTTTCCCACCCACTCCTGCAACCTACCCAACGTCATGTCCAAGGCTGGATTTATAGTGGGGGGCAAAGGGGGCGATTGCCCCGGGCCACCCTTGATATTGGGGGCCCCCTGCTATGAAGGGTATGGAGCACTCAATACAGGGGGCAGGGGCACCTCCCAGCTATCTTGCATGGAGAGGCTCTCTTTCAATATAAAAACATATCTTGATGTCTTTAAAAATGTAATGGATTCTCTTTATGATTAAAAAAAAAACCATAGATTTCTCCACATTACTGACACCAATAATTTTCTAAGATTTAATTCTTGTGTATCACTTGAAGTGCCCCAGGTCCCCCATAGTTTGAATCTGGTCCTGGTTAAGTCTCTCTTATCCTCCTGTCTCCTGTTTCATCATTATTGTTATTCTGATGTTCCATGGTGTCAATCATCTACCCTTCCACTCACTCCTGGTCCCACTGCCTCACTCATTTCTACTCACTTCGTACCTTGAAGGTCCACCCTGACACCTCATCAACATTATATTTTATTACTTTCTAGCTCCACTCAATCACGCCCACCCTCTCTTCTAAAATGTGAGTGGTCATGTAGTTCATCCACAGCAAGATCATACTTTTGCCCTGGTCCCTTATCTCATACTTTTGCCCACCTTTTACTCCTTATCACCAAACAGAAAGTTACCCCCTTGGGGTTCATAGTCATGCAAACGACATGGTGGCCTCATTGGTACTGGTGGCACGAAAAAAAAACCCACCCTGAATACACTGTAAAATGTTTAGCATTAGGAAGGGCATCCAGCTGTAGAAACCATGCCAAAGCAGACAATGGAGTTTGTTACAATTCTTGGATCAACCTATGGCAGCATAGAACATGGATGTCAAATTATGATGACAATGTCCTGACATTACAGTATGGTCTGATTTGACAAAAAAAAAGTCTTGATTGTTGAGCTGATAGTATCATGGAAAGGCAATATATAGTAGGTGCATAAAAGGAAGGGCCTAAAATATGAAGGACTTGGGGAGTTGTGTGAAGCATAAGGATGACAGTGCATGGTGCTATCAGTAGAGATGAGATGCCAGTTTGTAACTAGACCCACAATAGCCTACCTGGTTTGCATTAGACTTAGGAAGGAGAGTAGAGCAGTGATTTGCAAACTGCAGAGGGAAGCAGAAAATGCTTCATCATGGATATAAGAACTAAGACTGAAAGCAAAGAACAAATCTTCATTAACCCTTTAGTATTCAGATTACTCTGTCAAATATAATGATTATTTAATCAAACAGTTTTTTAATTAATGATGCATCATCTCATAGCTTTAAGATTTTGATGGTGTGACTGCTTATTTTTAGAATGACATTGTAGGATAGGTGTGAGAAGCTGGATCTGGCTGGTTTGAACATAAAACTGGGAGAATACCTGGGCCGGATACGGCTGGTTTAAGTAGTAAAGCATGGTTGCATGGCTGGGTGATAACAGCTACACCAAGTTTCATGCGGTGACAGCATGGATAATAGGAGGAAAGAAGAAAGCATCAATACTGCTTGAGTGTCTAAAGATGCCAAAATGTTCATAAAATTTGCACTGGAGGACCTTCTCTTTACTGGCCAACAGATTATGAAGTGAAGGTCCAGCAGTGCAAGTTCTATGCAAAACATATCTCAAGAACATTAATGGCTTATGTAGTTTGAAATAAAATGTCTATAAAGAAGGGGTGGTCACAACTAGAGTGCATTTGATCACAGGTTTGCACTATTAGGCTGACCTCGAAACAAGCCTACAAAAAGGGTGCCTATGCAGTCATTCGAGTAGTTAAAAATAGCACCCAAGTCACACTATCGTCATGAAAAATATTAAGGATGCACTGGACATTGTAGTTCTTGATATACTATATCTACAAAATAAAAGGCAAGATGGTCACAACTGGAAAGCTTTTCAGCATGGGTCGGTTTGGTTAGAGCTGACCTCGGGTTAAACAAAGACATCAATTCAATGAATGACAACGTTACGTAAAATAAATAAATAAATTGTATTAGATTTGAAACAAAACAGTAAAAAAAAAAAGCACAACTGAACCTCCCCCTCCCCCCCTTAACTCATTTTAATTAAATGCACCATTTTAACAAAACATCAAACAGACAGAAGCATTGTTTATAATTTAAGTTGGCGGTGATTAATCAAACCCTATGATCAAAGCATTCTGACATCATCATCACGTCTTTTGTTTTTGTTTGTAGATATAGTCTACCCTGGACTACATTATCCAGTGTGTTCTTTCTTTTTAACGTTTTTTGTTGTTGTTGTTTTGTTTTTTACGTGGTAAGGAGTAATTTGAGAGGAGAATTGGCTGCTATTTCTAGTAGATCGAGTGTTAATCCACGTGACTCAATGGCAAAAGGTGAAGGTCATAATGCCTTGCAGAGTTTAACGGTTCAAGATTTGATTGAAAAAGAAATCCAAAGTCAAAAAGATAGTGTTGTAAGAAATTCGAAAATGTGAAAAATTAATATAAATGGAATATATATATATATATATATTGAGGAATAATTACAAATTACATCATCAATAAACTACTTTTTTTTTTAAATCTATGCAGATTTAACAGGCGATGGTATAAAATGAAACATTTTAAAATATACAGCATTTGAAAAATAAACACGCCAACTTTATTTTATCTTTCGTTTTTTTATATTTATTTACTTGGGTTTACTCTCCATTTACAGTGTTTCAACAGAGATATACAAGATGAAAAATAACGACAAATAGCAGTCAGGTTTTGTCAACAATTACAACTATATTGTGTGAGATATTTGACCTTTTGAACCCTGAACCCCGGGTGAGTTAGTAAGGTACCCTCCCAGACGGAATTCTGCTTTAAGCGCCCCATATAACCCCTAATAACTTTTTTTATTTTTTGGAATTTTCAGAAAATATTTGCGAATTTGTGTTCTACACACGGGAATTCATACGATTATGCAAAAACGAAACAAAACATTTTGTGTATCCGTGTGTGTGTGATTTAAGGGCTATTTAGCTGTTATTTTTAGCACATCTCACGATCACCCACCTCGTTTGTTTGTCACTCTGACATATTGATGTGTTTCAATATCTTTTCCCCCCACAAACACATTTAATGTTCTATTGCTGGGATTTATGCAAAACATTCGGACTGTCCGTATTTTAAACTATTATTTGAAAAAAATAAATTCGAAAAATTAAAAAATAATTTTTAAATATCGAAAAATTAAAAAAAAAAATTTTTTCATAGTCGTATGAATTTCCGTCTGAAGAACACAAATTCGCAAAGATTTTCTTAAAATTCCCAAAAATAAAGTTACGAGGTGCTTAAAGCAGAATTCCGCCCACACCCGAATGATAAAGCGATTTTTATAACGAAATTGAAGGCAATTTAATTTAATTTTATGAAGTATTATTATTAAAAATAATAGCAACTTTTATTATCACCATTAGCAAAAATAATACTGTATTTCTCAATGTGGAGTTAAAACTCCTTGCACAGGTAAAGTTTCTGGGACAAGCCCAATACAAAACGAACGATATATATTAGTTCCACTTCATTACTAATGGATTGGAAATCTTTGGATGTCACACAATCATTTCCTTGCTATTATAAATCTGAAGATATATGATTAATAATAAAAAATATTAGAATGATGAACCGAGGAAGGAATTCGGGAATTGCTGTAAGATGAAGAGAAATTCATTGACATATATCTTTAAGAAAGAGAGAGAAAATGCTAATCCGAAAGGAAGGTTGTTCTATATCAAAGACAACTAAATCGATACAAAATTATGATATAAATATTGCAACAATGTGAAATATCCTTTTAGTGAACAACTGAAAATGGTTATAATGTTACCAATTAATAAATAGTATGATGATACATCGAGGGAGAACCTCTAAATGATCGGTCACTTGACCATGGCTGAGTTAAGATTAAATAACCAACCAAGAAATCGATCGCAGTGATTAGTTCTTGTCATGCAGGTTCCTATAAAAAAAAATAGTACTATTTTTGTATTGTTTGCCTTTTAAAAAGTCTCTATGCAGTCAATTGATGTGCTAGAAATAGCAGCCAAATCTCCTCACTCACACAGGGATATCTTAAATATGGAAGAATGCATTAAGTTAAATGTAACCCCTGATGTACACACGAAAAGATGGGATGATCAAGGCTGGGACGCCTTTGATCATAGGTTGCCGATGAGAACAAAGCCAAAGTTATAGCTGTTCCTTTATTCGAAACAAAGAATACCAGTTGTCAAAATAGCATGGAGAAATAAAGACAATAAATGATAGCGAACCTTTAGTATTCAGTTCTTTCAGCACCATGGGATGAAATGAACTGAACTTTTTATATCATAACTGTATTTGTACTTATTGCTATGGTTATAGAAATAGGTTTCTAATACACTGACTCACTGTGAAATATCTTAAAAACTATTCCCAATATCTTCATATTCCAACAGTAACTAGAGGGTTTTGGGGTTTTTTTTTAAAACTTCATTAAAGGTAAAAAGTTCGGAAGGAAACTAACACTACAGTCTAGAAAACAAAGTCTTCGATGATGATGCGATATGTTAATAATAATAATAATAATAATTCTTTCTAGATTTGGCACAAGGCCAGCAATTTTAAGAAGAGAGAGAAATCAATTACATCGACAACTATACTCAACTAATACTTATTTTATCGACCCTGAAAGGATGAAGGGCAAAGTTGACCTCGGCAGCATTTGAACTTAGAACGTAAAGATAATGAATCTCTTTAAACAGTTCTGTAAAATAAATTGTTTATAACAAAAAGAAAGTAATCTATGAACAGAAATATATGGGTGGTGACAAGAGTTGATAGAAAGTGTATAGTTTAGGGTGGAGAACTTACTTTGGTTGGAGATTTCCTCAGCGTCTATGACATTACAACGAAGATTCTGTAACATCTCAGTGACAGTACTCTTTCCTGAGGCTATACCACCTGTTAAGCCTACTATATACATGGTTGCAGTGTTCTTATAAACTCACGAGTAAGGTAAACAAGGAAAATTACAGTAGATAATTTGCGATAAAACGAAAATACAATTTCAATCGAGCTTTCTGTCTCAGACCGTCGTTTGTTTGAAATGAGAAAGTAGAGGTAATGATGCTAGAGGTTTCTCAGCCTGTTTTCCTTATTTTAAAGATTTCTTCCGTATTGTTTAGTCTTCTTTGGTATTTTTAATGAAATATTTTGTGTTAAACCGTCAAAGTTGCTAAATAAAGAAGAAAGGTTTACAGAACAAAGTCCGAGGAAGGTTGGGTAGAAAAAAAACGAAAATATTTCCGGTGATGACCTAAATGTGTACCCCAGTAAAAATTTGAAACTAATAAAGCTTCATGAGAAAACATTAAATGATAAAACAAAAACTAAAAAAAGAACAAAAATAAATGAATGGAATAAATTTGTTTAAAGTATAAAAGAAAGATTTGAAATATTTAAATAAAAAAACACAAGAAGAAGTGAAATGAAGATAAAATATAATTATTCAAAATATGATCAATAAAAATGATAAGAGCTATCTAAGCTCTTTTGAAGAACATAATATAATATGATATATTATGAGGGTCGATCGATTAATCCAACCAGCCGAGATATTCGACCGTGCGATTTGAGATCTAGAACTTCACAGAGCGTACAGACTGTTAAGGAATGCATGCACGCAAACGTGCATAGTTTTGCAAAACATAAGACGAAACAGACGCTCGCATGCACTTACGTTGGCTGGTTCGCGTCTACTCTGGTCCAAGTTAAGTCTTTGAGAATTTAAAATAACTCACGAGAAGTCTGTGAACTCTGCTAATGGTTAAATAAACAGTAAAGTAAGTGTTAATATACTTAATGTAGAGAGCACAATAACTTTGATTAATCTTTATAACTATGAATACTCGTTAATGGAGACGATAACCGAATGGAGGAAAGGTAGACATTGTCGAACGAACAATGTATAACTAGAACTTTTTTTTCCGAGTCTGCATGAAGCAATAGTGCCAACAGTCTTCGCAGGCACTCCACAAGTCGTGAGATTAATGTTGTTAATGTTCCTCTTAAGTTAACATCTGCGGAAAAAACATGAGCCGAAAGGAATTTCTAGAAAACCGAAATTCTTGGAAGGAAGAACTGGGCGTGAGGCCTGCTGACGGTGAAAGGTGGTCACTCGACAAGGATAATGAGAGGAGAGACGAGTGGACCGAGAATGCTTCAGTAGATATTGTATGAGCACACCGAAGAATAGAGACCATTAAAGCTGCTGTACAAAAAGCAGAGACAGAAGACACCGCGTATGTAGGTATACTTTATACCAGCCATTCGAGTGGTTTTGTTGCATCTCAGGAAGGTCATTATACCGATAATAAACACACGCACTGGATTCTATTTCACTTCTTTATTTTCTATTTGTCAATTAGGAAACCGTTTATCAAATTAACTGATCGTTTGTTTGGTTAATTGTTTGATCAATCAATCAGTTTGTCAAAGTTCTTATATTGCTACTCGCGAGCTCATCATGAAATAACGTGCCTTCTCTGTTCCAGCTCTGCTTCGGGTGTGTTTGCTATCGGCATAATACAGCAAAATATGTTTTAACACACGAGCTCATATGAAGAATCTTGCAAACTAAACACAAAAACGAAATATTCTAGGCATTAGTCGAGTGGTTCTTTTCTCGTTAAGAAGTTGTGTGTACGCGCGCGTATGCTGTTGCTGCGGGTACTTTGGCTCGGGTCTGGTAGAGCAGACATGATCAAAGGCGTTCTGCTCGTGATCGTCATATTGCCTTTTTAGAGTACGGTGTGATTTAAGGGAAATTTAATTGCGATTTCTATCAAGTCAAGCAACAGTATAAAGCTTTATACTGCTGCGGAAAGGTGGGCGAGAGTGAGTGAGCATGTTCTCGTGTAAGTGATTAATTAGTCTTGAGGTTTCCTATTAAGAAAAGCAATGGGCTAGTAAGTGCCACGTGCACTTATGTATATATGCACAGATACATACGAGAGAGAGAGAGAGAGAGCAAAGCAAACACTTCATAGTTACTCGAGCTGCTTCATGTATATAAACCTGCATTTAACTATATGTTCGTCATGCAGAAAACACCCAGAGGAAATTTTCCAATGTAATTATTTTGAATTGCCTTAATCGGGGAATTATCTTCGCACCAAGAATTATTATGCTTCGCTGAAGAGGTGTAATGAGACCGAAAATGTCCTGAATTGTCTGCATGGACACTATAGATCAGATCCTTCTATAGTGACGTAGTTTTACAGTGTTCGCCACTCTCGCCCCGCCCCAATATAAGCTTGTGCCCCAGTTCAGGGAACTTGATGACGATGTGGTATATAAAGAGGTTTTCATAAATGGGGTCCATCTTCGTTTCCCTGGAGCCCCACTTTGACTTGTTTATGAAATACTCCTGAGAAGGAGAAGCAAATAGGACGAGTTAAGCTTTGAGAACCTATGATGTAAATAAAGCAACTCTCTTTTAGCATTTTCCACTGCGTTTCTTCTTAGCGGGTTTCCACTGCCCTTCAATTGTTTGTGGGTAGATGTCCTCATCGTTGGATCAACAAGATTTAATGTACGGTTCACAATTATACATGTGGTCTAAACTAATATAAAGAAGCCTACTCATCGGGTATCAAACTCGTTCCTGTGGCGTACATCCATTGTTATTTCAGAAATGCTCATGCTACCACCTGAAGATATTACATTACTAGATGCCTGAGTAGATAAAATTATGAGATTTCATTGTCGTCAATTCCGGCAAAATTTACTTTCACTTTTTTTACGACACTAAACTGTACGTTAACAGTGCTGGGTAGAGATTGGGAAAGGGCAGTCTAGAAAGTGTTTAAGGGCTGAAAGACCGTTGCTGTTGCAGATGATTGTGTACAATGATTTAATGTCCATGGCCAAAAGGACCTTTGACTGACTAGAATCATGGATTATCTATAATGATTCTAATGTGTACTGTTTTATGTTTATAAATATCCCATAAAACGGTAATTAACTCAGTATAATGAATTTTAGTAGGGGTAAAGGGTAGAGACCCCTTTCGGTCACGAGTGAACATGGGATTGGACCTAGAAAGTTCCCCTCCGAGGCACAAGGCCGGGCAAAATTGTTTTGTGGGATACAGACACAGTTAACATAAGAGGTGCAGGATCAGTACACATACTAGGTCTGATGGCAGGCAATGAGTAAAGGACCGGCGCGCGCGCACATATACACATACACACAGTGGGAGACAAAGAATCATAGGGACAGAGGATATACTGCAATAGTTAATACTTATTATAATCAATATTTTCCTCAGATGCTTTGCAAGTAACCTCTTCGTCAGATTTTGTTTTTCGTTTGTATTAATCGCTAGAGTATTCGTTAACATAAGAATTTATAGTAAACTATTGCTACAATAATGTTAATACGTTAAAATGTTTGAAAGGTAACTCTCAGAATATCCTTTTGCCACCATGGGTAATATCAGAAAATATGACATTCATACAATAATCATAATTTAACCGAAGTAACACTAGGATTTAATATAAATCCTACGAGACTCGAGTATCCTTATACGTGTATTAAAATTTTTTTTTCGTGTATTAAAAAAATTTTAAAAACCTGATTTTTTTTTTGGCAAATTCGTAATCTTCTACATCAGAAATATAAGATTCCAAAAAGATTTTTGGAAAAAAAAAATCGGAAGTGGGTGGTGGACTGCTTCCACTTTACCTACGCCCGATCGTTATATATACATTGATTTTTTTTGTTTTATTCTGTGGGTGACCCGGCGGAATTCTGCATTAAGCACTCCATGTAACTCCTCATAACTTTTTTTTTTCTGTAATTTTCAGAAAAGTTTTACGAATTTGTGTTCCACACACGGGGAATTCATTCGATTACGCTTAAACGAAAAAAACAGAAGTGTGTGTGATTTAAGGGCTATTTAGCTGTTATTTTTAGCACATCTCACGACCACCTGATACCCTCTTCGTTTGTTTGTCACTCTCACGTATTGATGTTCTTCAATATCTTTCTCCCCGTAAACACATGTAATGGTCTTATTGCTAGGATTTAAGAAAAAAATTCGGACTGTCCGTATCTTAAACTGATTTAAGAAACAAATTTCGAAAAATTAAAAAAAAAGCACTTTTTAAAAAATTATTTTTCGTAGTCGTATGAATTCCCGTGTATAGAACACAAATTCGCAAAAACAAATCTGAAAATTCCAAACAATAAAAGAAGTTATGAGGGGTTATATGGGGGGGGGGTGCTTAAGCAGAATTCTGCTGGCGACCCCATTAGATGTAAAGGCATCAATGTTTCTTCCAAAGGCAACAGTGAATAAACGCAGTAAAACGTTTTATGTGACTAAACTGGCATACCATAGGAGTGTGTCTCCGTTCAAAATTTCTAGTTTCATTTTGCACTTATACAATACGGACCGTGTTACCATGGATGTGTACGCGCCCACCAATTTCCCCCAGGCCCACTCCATATTAAATTCTGATATAATCGTAATCTACACAATCTGAAAGGTATATGTAGAAACTTTAGCTAAACATCCAATTTTTAAAGTTATGAAGAAATAAAGTTGACTTGTGTGGATTATCCGAAACTCCCTCTTCACACCTCCGAAAAACGTTTTCTCAATAAACTCCGACATAATAGTAATCTACACCATCTCAAAGGTATTCGTTAAAGTTTTCATTAAAAAAATTAAAGTTATGTGGAAACGAAGTCGGCGGTGCATAATTGCTTAGGTATGCCACTAAACTATCAGTTAACACCATAATATTATATTTTAACTATGAATTAATTAAGATTGAATATTTATTTATACGGAAAGAAAATGAGACTGTATGATTTTCATTGGTTTCCCCACTACAACAATTATGATAGTAAATTGGCAATCAAAATAGGATTGTGAACTCGGTACGCTAAAATACATATTTAAGACAGAAGAGATGCACGTGGGTAGTTGTCCTTTGAATAAGAATAATATAACATATCGCACTAAAGTAAAGTATTTTGCTTTCAGTAGCACGAAAACCTAATAGGAGAGAAAAGCATCTAGAATAAATTATGATAAAGACACGATGAATTATCTCCCTTGAATAATGTCGTAAGTTACAAATGAATCAGTTTTTAACGGGAGTTTAATTAATAAATACATACAATATAGATAAATTAAGTAAAAATGTTTTATAAAATGACAGAAGAAAAAAGTAAAACATTCGATTAATAAAATATTATAAAGCTTTTAGAATTTTGTAATGGAAAAAATTAAATATTAAGAAACTTTGTTCATATAACACCAGTGAATGGTTTTGATGGTAATTGTATATATTGAGAATGCATATTATGACAAGCATACTTACCTGGCACAGGGGTTAACCATGATCATCTAGGTGGTTCTCCCAGAGCGAGGCCCTTCCATTGCAC
>JAOPUL010003032.1:19851035-19862325 GCA_027564515.1 Octopus rubescens | reverse complement strand
GGGGGGGGTGGGGGTGGTGGTGGTGGTGGTGATGATGATGATGATGATGATGATGATGATGATGATGATGATGATGATTGTTTCCAATGATGTCACAAGATCAGCAATTTTGGAGTGGGGTGAGTCGATGACATCGACCAAAGTATATAACTGGTACTTCGGTCGATATAATCGACTTTATTCTATCAACCCCCCAAAAAATGAAGGGCAAAGTTGATATCGATGGGATTTGAACTCAGAATGCAAAGAGCCGGAAGAAATGCCGCTAATGATCTTTCTTTATCAATTACAAGAAATGGATGCGATACAAAATATACGAAAGTCTTACGAGAAAAAAGAAAAGAAAACGTGAGATGTTATATATTATATAGAAGAACATATTAGGAATATTTTAACATTACAGATTAGCATGCATATATATGTACACACATATACGCATACAAATATTTACGCACATCATGCCCATACATGCACATACACATACACACACACACATATAAATATATGTGGGTATGCATACCCATACACGGAAATAAAATTGAAAATACAATAAAACACAGAAAAATTAAAACGAGATATATAACTAAAGGAAATATAACGCAAAAATTACTAGTTAGGACACTTGACCATATCTCAAGTTATTTTGGAGTGCAAACGAATGCACCAGTAAGCATTATTTTTACATTCGGTATTGAAAAACAACAAAAATGCGAAGGTTTATCTATTTTAAGTACGGTATAATACCTTAGTTTTACTGTTACTAATAATCAATATTTTGCCTGTTGTTTATAGCTTAAAAGCTAACTTGGGGGAAGGGGGGCATTATATTATTTTCGAAAAGTCCGTGGCACCACAGATATGTAATATTTTATTGATTACCAGTTTGATTTTTGAAGAGCGGTGACTGTTAATTCACATTCGTTCTGTTCATTTTCTTCGTTAATTTCCTGAGTAGGGATTTGCTTGTCGTTTGAAAGAAATGTTTTCCTCTTCACCTGTTCTCGTTGCTTTACGATGAGTTTTCTTTTTCTGTGATTTTCTCTTCTTTATTTTTTCTTTTGTATTTTAACCAAACTTTTGTAAATTTTAAAAATTTGTAATAATTATTTCCTCTTCATCGCACAATGAAGGTGTGGTACAACGAAGGTTTGCATTATCAGGGGACGAGGTGTTAGTTTTTCTATTTTTGTTACTAGGCATGAAAATATTTCACATGCCGCCTCGCAGAATTTCAGCTGGTGGTACTCTGGAAACTGAAATTTATTGTTCTTTTCACCGTTGCTGTTCATTTCCTTTTTCTCTCCCCCTCCTTTTTGCGTTTAACCATTAACAGTTCTTCTGAGAATTCAGCTCTAAGATTATTTTTCTCCATCAAATATACCAACTAGGATTTTTACGCTATATTATCAATCCCGTGCTCTTTCTCCCGGCGCTTTCTACTGGGTACGATTCTTCGAGTGTCATTAAGAATTGCAAATTTGTTTTAATGCCCACTGACCAGAATGGCCAAAGTCAGGTTAACCCTACTTTGACAATTGTCCCCTACTGCAATACTAAAGTCACCACTATCCAATCATCTATGTTGTGTTTGATATATCTTATTGTCACTTGATGTTTGTTTTTTTAACCCATATACAGGGGTATAAATATATAGTCAGACGTTTGTCTGACAAATTCAGTCAGTGTTTTGGCTGAGTCTTTAGTTTTAAAAGTACAGCAGATAGTACCATGGATTTTGCCTTTTCAATAAAGAAGATGTTTCTCAAAATGTCTTGGAGGACATGTTCTACCTGACGTGAGAGAATATTCAATCCGTTTACGTCTTTTTGTAAGCAGAGATATATAATTTTTGTCGTTGTCCTTTGCTAGATTATCTCTTGTGGCCAAGAAATAACGTTCAGTTTAACTAAATTCTCCTTCGCCCTTTTTTTTTTTTTTGTCACACAGATAGATCAACAAATTCTGTTTGTGCAATATGTACTAAGAGGTTTACCTTAATACAACTGCTGTATGAACGGACTGCAATATTTGAAATCGCGTAAGTGTCGCTACTGTTATTATTGCCGTTGTCTTCAAAATTACTTCTTTGAGTATTTGGGGCATTTTTTTTCTTCTATTGACTGTTCACTAAACAGTTAATTTTCTTCATCCTGTAAACTCAATTATGGGTTTTGATTTTGGACGTAGTGTCATTGGTAGCCATCATAGATGTGAAAATGTAATATGTAAATAAAATTTAAAATGCCTATAAAACAAGTTTTTCTGTACATCCCCGGGTTTCGAAGGCTGGTTTTCTTTTGTCAATTATTGTAATTTTTCTTTGGAGGGGGGCGCAAGTACCCTAAAGAAAATTTCATTTGATAATGCTTTTAGAAGGGCCGTTTCGATCAGTGGCTAGTCGGCGCTTTACTAAATTTTGTTCTGTCGCCTTATCTTCGCAGCTCAAATTCTACCGAGGACAATTGTTCTTTTCATTTCGATAAAATAAAGTACCAGTCATCTAGTACGGTCAATGACGTTGACTGGTCCTCTCCCTTCAATATTTCAGGGCTTATGTCTAGATTAGAAACGATAGTTATGAGAGATAATTTTTTTTTTAAACTTGAATACTAATAATAAGAAACCAAAAAAAAAGGAGAGAAGTAGAGAAGTTGTACCCTGCTACATATAACTCATTCAAAGTTCATTGAAGGTGAATAAATAAATGAATGAATGAATGGAAAAGCGAGACAGACTAAACAAAGAAACACACACACACACACACAATAACACATACACAGACTGTTATATATATATATAGATATATGTATGTGTCAAATGTAAGGTTCCCTGGCTGTAATGCTTTCTTCCCTGCTGTATGGAGCTGAAACCTGAACAATCTATAAAGCCCAAGTAGACAAGTTACATGCATATATGAGACAACTATGATGAATCATGAATATTAATTTAAAATAGACAGCCCGAGTAACGCCGGGTACGTCTGCTAGTGTCCTATAAATGGTGTACACTATAAAATATATACCATTTATAGAACATGTATATTATGGAACCTTTTGATCTAATATACTCCAATATTTCCCATAATTGATTTCTTTCTCTGAGAAGCTTGGTTTTTTTTACCTGACATAGGAGGAGGTGATGATACTGGAGTGGAAGGGTTCGAGCCATAACTGCTGTTAGTATGTTCTGTGGAGTAGATCTATAAAAAAAAAGAAAAGCAAATAATAATAATAATAATATTAATGATAATAAACAATGATGATGATGATGACAATGATAATGATATATGCACAAGACTACACATTTTGGGGAAAGGAATAGTTGATTAAATCAGCACCGGTACATGACTAGTACATGTTTTAATGATGCCAAAAGGATGAAAGGCCAAAGACACTCCCAAGAAGATTTGAACTCAAAAATGCAAAGGGGAAGTAACTAAATACTATCAAGCAGGCAATTTGTTCAGTGCCTTTACTGACTCTGCCAGCCTGCTATCTATATTAGTAATAGTAGTAGTAACAATAGCTTCCATAGACAAAAGGTTTGAAATTTGGGGGAGGTAGTTAGTCAATTAAATAAATCCCAGTATATGACTGGTACTTTATTGACCCTGGTAGGGTGAAAGGCAAGGTTGACCTCAGCAGGATTTGAAATCAAAATGTAAAGAGTCAGAACAAATAGCGCAAGGCATTTTGTTTGACACTAATGATTCTGCAAATCCCCTACCCTAATAATAATAATAATAATAACTGATTCTGATTTAGGCACAATGCCAGCAAGGGTAAATCAGTTACATCGACCTTCTCCTTCCCCCATTACCTGACTGGTACTTTATTGACTTTTGAGAAATGAAAAGCAATGTTGACCTCAGAACGTAAAGAGCCAGAATGAATACTGCAAGGCATTTTTGTTTCCTGAAGCTCTAATGATTCTGCTAAGCCACCAACCTAATAATAATAATAATTATCCTTTCTATTCTGGACACAAAGGCCTGAATTTTTCGGGGATGGGAATAGCCGATTCAATCGACCCCAGTACTCAACTGGTACTCATTTTATCGACTCCGGCGGCATTTGAACTAAGAACGTAAAGTTGGAAGAAATGCCACTAAAACATTTTTCCAGGCGTGCTAACGATTCTGCTAGCTCGCCGTCCTACCAATAAAAATAATGATAACTTTTGATTTAGGCGCAAGGCCAGCAATTTTGAAGGGAGCGAGTTAGTTGCTACCACCAACCCAGTACTTCATTTTATTGATCCCAAAGGAACAAAAAGCAAAAGCTGACCTAATGTAGAATTCAAACTCAGTGTAAAGTACTGGGACAAATATTGCAAGGCATTTTTTTCCATGCTTTAATGATTCCTGCAAATCCACTACAAAGATGATGATGACGATGATGATGATGATGATAATAATAACAAAAACAATAAAGAAAAGAGGAATTTAAATACTTCAGAGGACAATATAAAATAGTGGAAATGATTTGCAAACTAAAGCAGAATTCTAGCTTGAAACCCTTTAGAGTCCCTATGTGTGTTGTGTGTGTGTGTGTTGCTGTAATATCTGACACAAGCATATGTATTTACATTATAACTGGTTTCAAAATTATCATCTTTGTCAATCCCTGTTGAAGACAGACATGAACAAATAATTATTCCATGTATAATTGAAATTCATATTTGCTCTTTAGTACAGAACGAATTCAGATTCATCCAGAGTCAATATGTAGACTAACACTTGCACCTTGGATAGCTAATACAGTTTCTCTATCTACCTATCAATCTATGTCCATGTATACACACATAAACCCGCACCAACACCACCAAATACACGCATGCATGCATGCATATATATATAACTGAATGGTAGATTTTGCAAGGCATACATATTATTGCATCTAATCTGTATGTAACATATGGCACACACTGCAGCAACTTAAAGATAATGGCATAGTTATGCGCTATATACTTGCTTGTCCCTAAAAATATACTCCCCCATTTACTGCACATTTAATGAGATCTCACCACCCATCACCATTACATCTCCATATGGTAGAGTGGTTAAATAAATATATATCTTAGTTCATAGTAAAATATGAAAATATTAAGTTTTTTTCTCTTTTCCTTCACTCTTCTATTAAGCACACTACAAGTTAGATTGCCTGCTGACAAATCTTTTGGGTCCTGATGCCAGTTCTTATGATCAGTATGAGATGCTTCAAAAGTGTATAGCTTAGGGTTAATATAATACTTCTTCAATATATAAATTAAAATATCTATTAATCAAACCAATCAGCAATCATAACATCATATTTACATAGTATTCTGATAAAGATGCTTAAGATGTCAACTAATAATTTGATAAAAGGACTACAGACAGACAAAAATTGAAGGAAGAAAGAGGAGGCAGGGGACAATTTTAAAACTCAGCAGAGATCTTAAAAGTCATCACAAATATTATAACATCTGTTTTTCCATGCTCTGCATGAGTTGGACCTTGTTTTAATCTCTTGTCATCTCCCTATAAAGTCTACTTTCCTGAGTTTCTGAGATCAGACACCACCTCTCCTTTCCATGTTTTTTCTTCATTTTTCTCCCATCACGGGTAGTCTCCTCTGACACTGACAGCATACAGCACCTTTTCACCCAGTCACAACTGGTCCACTGCACCACAGAGCTATAAAAGTTGTAGTTGTTGTCACTCGTGCACTCATTGGCTAATATTTTAATGCTTAACTGTCTTTGCAACTCATTTCTGAGCTAAGAACACACATTCAACAAAACATGCTTGCCTCATTTCTCTCTTGCCTCCACAGACCATCTACAATCAATGCTCATGTTGCACTATCTATCCAACATCACAATTCTTCCACATTATTCATATTTCATACAGTCTTGCATTCACATGGAGGGAGAAACCTCTTGTTGACAATTAATAAATTAAATTATATTCTGCTACCAGAGCTAGAAGTTGTGTGTTGAAACTGAAACACTGGACATTAAACTTGTTGTTTTAGAGTATTCAGTTTGTTATCTTAGATAATATAAATATACAAGACTTAAGCCAATTAGTCAGAGACCCACTTCTGTATCAATTATCATTCTAATAACAACGCTGTAAATTAAGTCTCTCTTTCTTCACTTGGTGCCTCTTCCTCAACAATTATTACATGACTAATCCAGTATGTAACACCCGTATGAAATTCAAGACATGGTATTCTTTTTTTGTTTCTTTATATAAAATAATATATTTAAAATTTTCTTCACAATTAAATTTGAAGTCAAAACAGAGAAACAAAAACTAAATACTGGAAAGCTGTGGTCAGCTTGTGAAACTGAGGCTTAAAGATTGTAAGTCAGATGCTTTCAGTTTTTTTTATAACATTGAGACAACCAAAATGTATATAAAAATAAACTAAGTCATCAAGACTAAATTTAAAACAACTGAAATAACATGAATAATCATCCTACTATATAGAGTCATATATTCTAGCTAACACTTTAGAATAGGCTTATTAGGTAATGAGAGGAAAGAAACTCTGTGCAAATCTTGGGTAAAAGAACATATTTTGCTGGCACCAATAAACCAAAATAGAAAATTGATCTCAGTCTCATTTTATAGCAGAACATCCAAACAAAAGTCATTAAAACTATTCCCACAATATTGTAAAATTGTAAACCTGATCAACCTACACCAATAAAATATAGTCCACTGAGACTAAATATAGTAATTTGAAAAGTATTTGGCACCAATAGTGGTACAAATTTGTGTAATGGCAAAGATATTTTAGAACAGGACATATAAGTCTTACATAAAAATCATTGTATAATTTGTAAATAAATATTCCAAATACACTTTACATTAAAGAGCACAACAGCCAGTTTAATTAACTTTATGGTTTCAAGTATCACTACCTTACAATGTACATGACGTGAATCATGTAATTTAATGAAAGAATAACTTTAATAGAACTTAGAGAATTAACCTCATATACAGCTTCCTATAAGTACTTTTATTGTTTTTAGTATATCTAAGTTAATTAGTTTATATTGGAGTTAATTATATAAATGACTTGACTTAATGAAGGAACACTTACAGAGGCTAATGCTTTTCCTAATGTGTCTCCTGTTTGTGTATGTGTAGTTCCTTGATTACGAGAGGCCTGCATGATATCAGAGCCATTCACAGTAGGTGAAGTGGTGGAAAATGTGGATGATGACACAGGAGGCACAGTAGGTAGCGTGCTGCCACTACTGCGAAATGTTGACATAGGAGGAAGACTTGATGATAGCATAGCCTCATGATTTGGGGAAACAGTATGGTAACCCTAAAAAATAAACAAATTTTATACTTTATTGAAGATATCACTAAAATTAGTTTCGGTTAAAATGCAATAAAAACAAACAAACAATAAAAAAAACAAAAGCAAAGTAAGAAATAAACAATAACAAAAAAAAAAAAAAATGAAAATGGTTAAAAGTGGACAAGTCATCTGTCTCTGCTGGCAAAACTGGTTTTTCTTAAAGTCCATTCTGGTGTATAGGGGGGGAATTGCTGTCAAAGTAAATGTTCAGAGAGGAAAATATTCAGGATAAATTCTGCTTGTATTTGAAATTCTAAGCAATCTCATTAGTTGCTAATTAAAACAAATCTACATAATCACATTAGGGAACATGTTATCAGATATAATGTAAATTTAGAAAACAAAGAAGTTAGAGGCATTTAAAATAAATTTTAGACATAAATAAATATACTACAGTTTTTGGGGGAATATTAGGAAACAGTTCCAAGTTTGCTGTGGTCATGAAAATCAAATAAATTTCAGCAGAAACTATGGTGAACCAACAGGAAATAAATGATCATAAAAAAATTCATGGCCTGATTTAAGACCATAAGGAAAAGTAATTTAATATGTTTATATAATAAAATGTATTTAATTACACTTGTACACATTAGTAGTAGAATTACAGTTCTAAAACGTAATCCATTAAACATTAAATTTTTTTAACACTCCAGGTATGTATATGTGGGGGAAAAAGAAAAAAAAAAAAAAATATATATATATATATTTACATATATAGTGAGTATACATGTGATGTGTATATATCTAAGTGTGCATGTGTACACATACACACCAGCATACAAAACACATACATATATAACACAAACATATTCAAGAAAAGGTCTTTTTTTATTTTTCTGTTTCTGAAGCCAGTTTTAAAGAAAGGCTTGCCACTACCACCTAATATAGGTTAGAAAAACATAGGGTAAGGGAGGTTAAGGAAAGAATGAATTAACAGCAGCATTCTATTTGAAAAGAAACCCAAGCTGTTGCTTAGCTAGCTACTTGTGTTGAACAAACTAATTCCTTCCCTATCATGGAGATTGAGTGATACCACATGGGAGTAGGAAGCTAAGTTTTTCCCTTCAGAAGAACTGATTTCCTTCAGGCTCCTGACAGTAGCTTGACCCCTGTAAAAGTTGCTGAGGGAAGTCATCTCCTCAAGATTGATATCTGATATATGACTAGGAAGTAAGGATTAATTAGATTTACTAAGCAAAGATCAACAATAAACTTTAAAATATTTTTTTCTTATAGATTAATAAATAAATCAAAGCAATCACACAAAATGTTTAATTCTGAAAAAAAGAAAGAAAAACGAACAACAAAACAAAACAAAACTGAATCACAATGATATTGTAATATAATATATACAAATGTTATTGTAGAGAAGTGTGTGTGTGTATGTGTGTGCATGTTTACAATTTTTAAAGAAACTGATGAGCAGATACATAAAGTGGAGAGCGAGAGAGAGATTGAAAGAGATCGTTTATATAATTCTTGACCTAGTATAAAAGAACAGCTATGTTCTTCACATTTTAAAGAAAAACCAAACATGCAAGATGTAAAGATTACTTGCATATGAGAAGTAGAAGAACAAAAAGTGAGCAAACATACATTTTACTATGTTTTGAAAACATACACACAAACACAACGAGAAAACGCAAGTCAAATGGAAAAATAAGGCTGGAAATAATCTGGAATAATTTTAGCTCTTTATATCTGTTTCCCAAACAATGATTGATGAAGATGTGAATATATATGAAACCAGTAAAATGTAAACGTGCATGTGGGGATTTCACAGTAACACAAATACATAAACTCGATCTAGTTTAAGGGTTTCAAAAGAATCAACTTCATACTGAAAATTTTACACACACAAGAGAGAGAGAGAGAGAGAGAGAGAGATTTAAGAGTGATTCTTAAATGGCTAAAATGACTCTTCCATATTGTATATCATGCCCATATGAATACATTTGTATTTACAAATGTGAGAGAAAGTACTCATGGCTGTTTGGTAAGAAGCTTGCTTCCCAACCACAAGGTTCTGGGTTCACTTCCACTGTGTGGCACCTTGGGCAATGCCTTGTGAGTGGATTTGGTAGACAAACTGAAAGAAGCCCATTGTATGTATATATATATGTGTGTGTGTCTTTATGTCTGTTTGTCCCCCCACCACTGCTTGACGAGTAATGGTGTGTTTATGTCCCCATAGCTTAGCGGTTTGGCAAAAGAGACTGATAGAATAAGTACTAGGCTTTAAAAAAACAAGTCCTGGGGTCGATTTGTATGACTAAAGACCTTCAAATTGGTGCCCCAGCATGGCCACAGTCAAATGACTGAAACAAGTAAAACAAAAAAAAAAAAAAGTACTCAATACATATAGTGGAGTCTTATACAAAGAAGAATCAATGTTGCATGACTAGCAGGTGATGCGAAACAGAATAACAACAGTGTGATAGTTTAGTTTTACACACACATGGCCTTGTGGTTTAGAAGTTTGCTTCTCAACAACATGCTTTTCAGTTCAGTCCTACAGTGTGGCACATTTGGCAAGTGTCTTCTACTAAAGGCTTGGACCAAGCAATGTTTTGTAAGTGAATCTGGTAGATGGAAACTGTGTATATATATCTGTGTATATATATAACTCTGTATATATATCATCATCATCATCATCATCATCCCTTAACGTCTGTTTTCCATGCTGGAATGGGTTGGACGGTTTGACTGGAGCTGGCAAGCTGGAGGGCTGTACCAGGTTCCAGTCTAATTTGGCTTGGTTCCTACAGCTGGGTGCCCTTCCTAATGCCAACCACTTTATATATATATATATATATACACACACACACACACATACACATATACTAAAATAATCACCCCTAATTTTTAAAATTATTTTCTAAAGTATTAGCAAATCAACTATTAACACTGGTGAGATGGGTTTAATAGTTGATTGATGGACTTTCAGAATATCTATCATTACCCCATGGAGAATAAAAAAGGAAAGAAATTGGGCCAATGTTTCCTTCTGTGAAAGAATTTTTTTGTTCAAAATCTTTTGGTTTTTTTTTTTACATTTTTGCCCTCCAATTCCATGTCCTTTTCCTGGTACTTTTCTCCACGAGGTAGTGATAGTTATTCTGAAAGTCCAATGATCAACTATTATCCTGTCTCATCGGTTATAATAGTTTTCTTTATTAATCCTTTAGTAAATAAGAAATTGGCTGTTCATAATAGGGAAGTACCTAAAATATATAAATATAAATAAAATGTGTGTGTGTGCATGCTTCAAAAAAATAGTGGATCATGTTAGAAAATGAAATTTTTTTTTTATTAAGTATAGCTTATAGAGCAGTTTGAATTTGCTTCGTTAATAATTTTATATATTTAATAGGATTTATGACCTTTGAAAATCAAAATTTTGAAGCAGTAATTAGCCAAAATACAAAAATGGTAGTACGCAGTCCTGAAAACTAGCAGTTAATGAAAGAATTATATACATTCAGTTTTATACAGTGGGTTCAACTGTCTCTTGCTTGTTAAACCAGATATATAATCATA
The DNA here is from genome assembly GCA_027564515.1 of Octopus rubescens. NCBI lineage: Eukaryota > Metazoa > Mollusca > Cephalopoda > Octopoda > Octopodidae > Octopus > Octopus rubescens. The sequence goes on along the minus strand of JAOPUL010003032.1, from coordinate 19,851,421 downwards.
CACAATAAACACACACATACATATATATATATTATGGATTTACTTTGCTGAAGTTGGTTCAATCAAAGTGGATTCTATGTAGTAACCACTAAAAAATATGATTATAGAATTTCATATTTCTTTTATTTAAAAGTTTGCACTGAGATTGTTTCCATTCCTGGTTGCCCTCAGGTGTATACAATACACACACACACTATATATATATATATATATATATTTGAATATGTGACAGTTCATATTTCATTGAATTAGCAAATTTCTTCTGTGCAAGGCTGATCCTGACATCATTATTAGGTTTATGTATAGCAGGAATTAACGTTCTAACACATGCTTCCATTTTTTTTTTTTTTTAAGACAGTAGGAGGTGATTTGAGCTTGGCTGCAAT
>JAOPUL010003032.1:19827770-19837791 GCA_027564515.1 Octopus rubescens | reverse complement strand
ATTAAGAACTTCACTGAAACTAACTGAAGTGCTAATTCATTCTAATTATAATTATAACTATTATAATAGTAAACTGTTTCTAATCTTAAACAACTTTATTCCAATTTAGATCAAAATTACTTGTGTGAAAAAGTATTTACAAAATCATACTCCAGTAAAATACTAAATTTGAAAATTCAAAATAAATTTCTGACAAATAGATTTATATTAAAAGCAAAACACATGCACACACACACTTCATGGGATATCTTAGCATGTTTTCTGAAAATGTATGATATATAAGATATGGAAACAACATCACTGACTGATATTTTATGCTGTCAAATAGCAGTATAATAATGAAAAAAAAATGTAGATTTAATCTTTTTGTTACTCTATTTCAATAAATTTTAAAAATAAACAAGTATTAACTATAAGCATTTAAACCGGCCATATCCGGCCAAAATAACCTAACTGTTTTATCTTCAAACTGACCAAATCTGACCTCTCATACTTACCCTACAATGTTATTCTAAAAATACACAATCATGTCATTGAAATCTTAAAGCTACAAGGTAATGCATGACTAATTCAAATCAATATGAATAAATAAGCTTTACATTTGAATGCTAAATTTGAATGCTGGTGTTTAGAACATAAATCAACATGAAATTTTGATGAAAAGTTTTAACTTAGGTTACTCTAAAACTGAAAGTTTGTATTTTGGTATCAAAGGATTAAATGTTAAGGAGTTTAACCCTTTATAGTACTCAGATTACTTTGTCACATGTAATGCTTATTTATTCACATTGTTTTAAATCAATCATTCATTATCTTATTAGCTTCAAGATTTTGAAGATGTGATCGTGTATTTTTAGAATGACATTGTAGGATACATGTGAGAGGTCAGATCTGTGTGGTCTGAACATAAAACAGTAGAGTATCTGGGCCGGACATGGCCGGTTTAAATGCTAAAGGGTTAAGAAGAAGAAAAATAATTCCCTTTGTAAACATATTTCAAATAGTGTTAAAGTAAATTAGCTCATCCTAATATGAAGTATTCTGGTAGATTTATAAAATGAGTCTTATAAGTATGGTTTAAGTGAACTATGCCTAAATAATAAATATGTTCATAAATAATAAATAAGTTCATCTTAAAGGAACCAAATAGGAATTAGGAAGGGAAACGAGCTATTAACCACAAGATTTTCATCTGTAGAGTTATGGAGAAAGAAATATCAATCAAGTACTCACCGTACATATAGGACTCATAGATACTTGGTTTTGGAGACGGATACTGCGGTGAATCTTGACGGTACTCATCTGGGCTAGGTGAGTAAACCTTCAAAAAGAAAAAAAAACAAAATTTTTTTGTGAATTGTAATTTAATGATTACCAGCTGTGTCTGTGGGATTTCCATGGTAATACTGAAAACTAAAACAATGTCAATAGTTTATAGAGATCCACAAAATAAATTTAAAAAAAAAAAAAAAATGCATTTGTGTTTGGTTCTTGAAATGGTGTAAAATCCACATGAATAGTACTGAAGTTACAATCTTAGGAGAGAACATCTTTGAACACTATATTCTTTGTTATACACATATTGTTTTTTTCTCCACCTTGTTATTGATTATTTTAATGTTTACACGAAAAAGGAAAGAATCTTAACTATAGAATGAAATCAAAGACATAATCTATTTATAATACTGCTTTGCTATAGTATGACTATGTTAGTAAAACTTTAACAAAGCTTAGTACGTTTTACTACATCATTTATTTTCATATCAGATAAAAGTTCAAACAGTTGGGTTTGAAGACACATTCTCAATTACAAAGTACAGTGGTGTTCCACTGATCTGTGGATTCTAGAGAGAAAAACAAAAAAGTAATACACACATAATCACACGCACATACATTGATAGAAACACATAGATCAGAGAGAGAAACTGTAAAAACATTTTACACACACACACACACATTTGCACAGTTGACGTAAATAAAGCCTTGCAAGTATCCTTTCAGAGAATGGTTGCATATAACCAACCATGTGATATATGTATATAGACCCAACAGCAATTAAAGTATGAGAAAGGCTACTTTCTTAGATATTTTATAAACTGTTGGGTCTATAAACATATACAACACAGTCTCCTTTCTAATAACTAATATAAAAACAACCAAGTAATATAGAAATAGGGATTGCTGTGGCCCGCCGGAGAAATGAGCCCCGCGAGATGGAGTGGCTACTGCAGCGAGTGTCGCTGGCCATTTTCCGTGGCAACGCCACCACGGGGCGCGGCTGAATACTCCCCTACCCCCATTTTTCTTTCTTTCTTTTTCTTGTTTTTATTCTATTCTACTGATTCCAAGGAATCAACTGTATTCATTGTAAATTTCATTTGAATAATAAAAGTTTATAGAAATTGCTCTGTGTTGGTGATATTTTGGATACTTTCAAAAAGCTTCAGCTAAATCAATTTTTTAAATGCTTGTTTATATTTAAATGTTTTTATTAAATACAACAATCTGATTACAATATACTACAATAATTATTATATACAATATATAATTATACTAATACTACAGAAGGTGGGTTGTAAGAGGTATAGCAACTTAAGGAATTAATCAGCTTCAAGAAAGTTCTAGATATATAATCACTGAAACCCACCACGCTAATAATTTTGCAGTTGGAATGTAAGATGTTGGGGACATAGCATTGAGCATCTTGCCTAAGAATACAATATTATGCTTGCTATGAAAGTACAGAACATCCTGAGAACCGAGGGTTCTGAAGCATCATCATAATCAAGATTATATTACACTTATAATACCAGTGTTGCCTACATTTCAAAAGACAGAAAAAGTCCCCCACTTTTTTTTTTTGTAAGAAATGAAAACAACATCAGTAGAATTTTGAAACGGAATTTTGAAACTTGGAAACTGATTCCCCTTATTTCTTCCAGAAGTTATAAGCAACTTTTAAGAGAAAAGAAGCAGTCCATCTAAGCATAATAATAATCCTTTCTGTACTGGGCACGAAGGCCCGAAATTTTGGGGGAGGGGAGTAGTTGATTTTATTAACCCCAGTTCGTAACTGGTACTCACTTTATCGACCCCAGAAGGATGAAAGGCAACGTTGACCACGGCAGCATTTGAACTCAGAACGTAAATAATAATAATAATAATGATGATGATACTCATACATTTCTCTTGACTAGACCCAACAGTATATTATTTTATCAATTCCAAGGGATATAATGAAAGACAAAGTTTACCCTAATGGGATTTGAAAGGAGAAAATTAAACACTACAAAGCATTTTAGCCTTAGATCCCTTTTACCTCAACCATTACCAAATATAAAGACAATAGTGATGATGATGATGATGATGAGGAGGAGGTAATGCTCATGCCTTTCCCAATAATATTAGCAGAGTAAATGAAGCTACTCCAACCAGAGATGGAAATGAAGCCATCAGAAACTATTTATTGCTACACTATGAGATCCCCACCCACCACCACAAAGAACAACTATAACAAAACAATTAGCAAGCCAATGAGATCCTCCACATGGTCACTCAAACCCACTAGAGATAGCAGTTAAATTTCCTTCAAATCACATTCTACCATCATAACAAAAACCAAAAACATTAGATGATACACTTTGATCTTTCGCCAAAAATAGAACTGGACAGAGTCATTTGCTTAACTGACCTGGAACAAAACAGAATTGAATTGGAGCTAAAGAGCAAAGCAATTAATGTTAACCCAATATATACTACATGAAGTAAAAATAAAATACACAGACATCTTGTGAATTATATAAACAAAACAAAAATAAGATTATTCAAAAGAACCCCCCCCCCAAAGAAATATCATTTAAAACTGCTCTTAGATTTTAAAATAACAATGCTAATAAAGTGCAGTCAGTTGTATTTGTAAACTTAACCAAATTAATTTCAAAGTTACTTTTTGTTTTCATGAAAATTAAAAAGGCATCTTTTAAAAACAACTCGCGGTAAAAAATTTGTTTCAAGATTAAGAAAGTTATTGAAACAAACTTGGCAATATATTAATAAATTAAAAGTAAAAACAAAAAAAAAAATACCCCCAAGGAATAAACTTGAACTTTTGCACTGTGCTGAAATTAAATCCAAGTAGTTTTTTAAATGAGCACTAAACAGTTTTCTTTTATTTTTGTTTGGTTTTTAAACAGCTACTCACAAAGATCTAACTTTACAAAAACTGCCATAAAAAAATATTTAAGGATAAAAGGAAAGTTAACTTAAATATCTGTCATTGTTTATAAATGCATTTCATTTTTCTTTCCGGGTCTGGATTCCTAGCAACCATTTGTCCTCATAGAATGAAAGTTATCTTATGGATTTAAATATAATGGGGGTGGGGGATCTGCCACCACTACTAGTAGTGAATTCTAACATAGCCACAAGGCCACAAATTTGGAAGAGAAGGGTGTAATTAATTAAATACAAATTCTTTCATTGACCTTGTAAGGTGATATGAAGCCCCAATGGGATTTAAACTCAGAATTTGTTCAGAGATTTAATGATTCTTTCATTCACAACCCTTTTTAATAACAGCAATATCTAACCAAGACACAAGCACATTTCTTCTTTTTTTTTTACGGAGAGTATCATCGATTAAGATCAACTGGTGCTTATTTAAACACAGAAAGATGAAAGGCAGTCAATCCAGGTAGAGTTTGAACTCAGAATATATATATATATATAACTGAAAATATGAATAAAGTTCTGGTTTATTATAAAATTAATTAACTGAGCTCCATGCACAATGCTGAAGGCCAATGCAAAAAAAAAAGAGTAGATGAAAATAATCCTATGTGGTACAAATATTCAGTTGCAACTCCTTTAATATAAAATGAAAGAAACTAGTTTCAATAACTCCAAGTAAAATCCAATGTAGATATCCCGGATGTTGAATTAGGAGTAGGTCCAATGTGGAAATATTGAAGATAAATTATACATCAAATCAAACTGGACATTAAGGCAGTTCACTAAATGTCCAAAATGATGTGAATGTCCAATATAAGAGATAGTTAAAGAAAAACAAAGTCAATCCTTTGGTGCTTAACTTCAAATAAATCCAAATAGCATCCTATGGAGAAGGCCATAAGTAAAGAGAAATCCAAGTCAGGTTCAATAAAGACAGAAGGAAAAAAATTTGCAAAAATACACATACGCACAAAAGAAGGGCAGGCATTAATAAACTGGTTTGTGTGTGTGTGTTTGTGTGTCTATAAACATAGACTGAGTTATGAAGTAGATGAAAGTGGTCAATTATATTTGCCCAAATAAACAGCAAATATATAAATACTTACTGCCAGAGGAAATAATATTATACAACTTCACTTAAATTATATCATAAAAAACCCACAATTATTAACAGAATATACTGTCGCAGGAAATAACATTAGATAACTCTACTTAAATTGTAAACAAACTATTTTGTAAATTTGCAGATGTTCTTTAATTTCATTAAGTTCAAAATAAAATATGTAAATGAAAACTAAATAAAATCTAATCAGAAAAAAAACTTTTCAGCTTAAAAAATAAATAAATAAATACTCACATTTCCTTTGGGAGGGAGGTACATAAGGGTTCTATAGAATGGGTATGTTGTACAATACATTGTAACTAGTTTCAAAAGATGAGAGAAGATGAATGAATCCAAACTCTTCAGCTGGTCATTAGATCCAAATTAGACCGACAGATATTCAAAGACATTGAGAAACCAGCTACAAGTGACCACCCACAGCTATATTCCATTAGTTAGGAGAGAAAGAACTTTTCCAATTAATTCACATTATTATGAAGTAACTTTCCTAAAATAATCATTGCTGTTGTTGATGATAATGATGGGAGATGGAGATGATAATGAGTGTAGTAAACCTTGGTATCAATTATCAACTTAGCTGTTTGAAAGAATAGTAAAAGCCTTCATGAATGGACAGGTATTCCTGTTAGTATGAGACGCCAAGATTATTAGGCCAATGTTGGAAACAAGCTAAACTAAGAGTAGAGGTTCAGGCAGCATAAGCTGAAATAACATCTTTGTCTGGTAGTAGAAGTTGGTTTCTTAAAATTCAGCAGCAGCAGCAGCATACATGGTATCACCAGCACAAGCCAGTCTATTCACAGACTTGCAGTAGTAGGATTTAAACTAGGTTAAGAATGTGATTTGTGTCAACTTACAAACTAGATTATTGCATACTGTGTTGATTCTAGAGAGAAGGGATAATTTGACAAAAAAATAATAAATTACTACATCAGTAATAAGTTAGGGTACATATCTCTCTCTATTTCAAGAACAGTTATTAATAGTTTAAAAACATTAAGTTTTGCAGTAGGTTTATATTCGTAGTTCAACCCAAGTGTGTGTGTGTGTGTGTTCACACATGCTCACACAAACGCAACATAAATATAGTGTACAGGAGAAAAAAAAACCCCAAGACAAATCTAACACTTGCTAAATGAATGATTTTAAATAAGGATATTTAAATAATAATAATAAATTGGTTTCTCTCCACTTTTTTTAATTTAAGCTAAATTTAATTAGTCTAAAGCAAATGACATTTAAAAATACAAGAAAAAAAGTTAGAATTATAACAAATCCTTACTTTTATATAAATGAGGGAAAAAAATGGAAAGGAAAACCATTTTATGAAATATTAATATAGTGTTGTGGGTATGAAGTGGGGGTGGGACCGGATTAAAGCCTAAGCCTACACAAACTTTATTTTTAATGTCAGTAAAGTCTGGCATTTAAGTATAAAATTAATTTAATTTTATATCTTCAAATATAGGCGCAGGCGTGGCTGTGTGGTAAGAAGCTTGCTTTCCAACCACATGGTTCTGGGTTCAGTCCCACTGCGTGGCACCTTGGGCAAGTGTCTTCTGCTATAGCCTCGGGACGACCAAAGTGAGTGGATTTGGTAGACGGAAACTGAAAGAAGCTCGTCGTATATGTATATATATATATATGTATATATCTATATATGTGTGTCCTTGTGTCAGTGTTTGTCCCCCACCACGCTTGACAACCGGTGTTAGTTGGTTTACGTGCCCGTTACTTAGCGGTTCGCCAAAAGAGACCGATACAATAAGTACCAGGATTTTAAAACAATAAGTACTGGGGTCGATTCATTTGACTAAAAATTCAAGGCGGTGCTCCAGCATGGCCGCAGTCTGATAACTGAAACAAGTAAAAGATAAAAGATAAACGAAAGGAAATAAACAACCCTGGTGGAAAAGAAAAATATCAGAAGAAAAGGAGAATAGAAGAATGATCGCAAATTTAAAAAAATTGAAGTATTATGGGGTTGATACAAACGGACTGAATGTTGTAATTGAAGAACTGAAGAAGTGCATACTTGCCAATAAAGCAAAGTTAACACTAGGGTTGAGCAACGGATTAAACAATACCGGCAACACTGATTGTTTAAAATCAACCAAAATAGAGTTTATCAAAAAATTAACGATGATATAGAATGCGAAAGATTAGTTCCTGATGCTGATGAAAGTCGACATTTTTGGGGTAAGATATGGAGTAAGAAATAATACCATAATACTGGAGCTGAATGGCTTTGTAGACTGAAGCAAACAGCTTCTTATTCCCAGCAAGAAACTATTCTCTTTACTAAAGCCAGTATCAGAAATATGAGCAAGATGAGCAAGATGAGCGATTGGAAAGCAGCAGGACCTAATGGAGAAGAAGATATCCCGGGGTGGTTGACCAAAGGGTGAACAGTGTTGTGCATGAAAGATGTATCGAAAGGAAATGCTGCCGACAATTACAGACCAATTGCTTGCTTCCATTAATGTGGAGGTTACTGTCAGTCGGGATTGCAGAAGAAATGTATACATTTCTTGACGATAACGACATATTACCGTTGGAACAATAAGGCTGTAGGAGAAGATGCAGAGGTACCAAAACAATTATTGATTAACAAATTGGTAATGAAAGATTGTAAGTGAAGGAGGACAAATTTAGAAATGACCTGGATTGATTACCGCAAAGCTTACGATATGATTCCACATTCATGGATTAGCGAGTGCTTAGACTTGTTTGGAATTGCAAGAAACGTAACATGTTTTCTGACGAGAAGTATGGTGGGGGTGAAAAATTGATTTGACATCGTACGGACAAGGTTTGGGCACCCTGGGATTCAGGAAAAGGATTTTCCAAGGAGACAGTGGCACACAGTGTTGCTGAGTGTCCGATGTTGGCACAGGAAGAATATAAGAAACGGAGGCATGACAAAGTTGTAAACGTTTTATACTGGAAGCTTTGTCAGAAATGGGGATTTGAAGCTGGAGACACATGGTAAGATCATCGGGTCGAAAGAGTGCTGCAGTCGGAGAAATGTAAGATTGTGTGGGACTTTCCTATTCAAACGGACAAGGGACTAGAAAATAATGTAATCAACATTTTTTGTTTGATGGTCAGAGAAATGGAAAAAAGTTAATTCTTGGGATAAAGAGGACCATACTTAGAGGATGGTTTCCAGGCAGTCAACTTTCTAGCTATATCCGATGGGCCAGGGAGGATGGAGTGAACTTACTGCCAGGGATAGTTAGCGGGGTTAGACTATTCAGTTGATTACGAATATCATAGGTCCGAGATAGATAGATAACATCGTATGGTGCTGAATAAGTACTATGTAATCGAGATAAACCAATGTTCTTACGATTCGATAGGTGCAGAGACAATGATGGGTTGGGGAAGAGAAAGATGTCAAAGGGACTATGAAAAATCTTGAGGAAAATGAAATTAATTCAACTTATGAATTTGGGATTGTGAAATATTGTGTTTCTACAGAAATATGAATTGAATATGAATGTCAGAATGTGGTAGGAGTCTTTAAATCACTATAGGCGATGCTTCAAAAGTAGATGGAATAATATACATGTTCTAGTTGGATGTGCAGATACCAGTGGAGTGATTTGTTTTATGGTTGCAGGCGTAAACGCTTTACCTGCTGGAAATGAAGCCAAACCATTTTCAACCCAGACAATTCCGTCTTAGAGAAAAGAATAGATAATGAATGCTACTGCACTGGATGAATGATGCGTGAATAACAAAAGGCATGTAAATATATCTTTTTAACGCTGAATCTCGGAGTGGACAAGATATTATTTATAGCTTATAATATATTGGATTCAAAACTTCGACTGGAAAAAATGACGAAGGCTACCGGTGAAACGCAAACTACGCATGTTCTCTGCATATGGTCGACATTCAATTAATTAAGGTGATTTGACCATACAAGCCTGATGTGTCAAAGATGACTAAAAGAACTCCGATCATAGGTTTGCTCCATCAGAGCAACAACTAAAACAAAAATAACGATAAAAACAAAAAGAAAGACACCAAAACCTTGCCAAGATTTAACCGCTTTCAAAATATAGAGATACAGGACCAATCTTCTGAGGAACCTAATTGGAGGAAATTGAATAAACTAAGTCGATATTTCCTTCGTTTTTATTATTTTTTGCAAGACATATAACTCTTCGGTTTTTACCAATGAGCTGTCCTAGTGACCCATATCATTGATTAGTTGGATGCGCCAACACCCCTCCAAGAAAAACGGAAGAAAAGACGTGATCAATATTTCTAAAATACAATTATTCCACTAGGAATTATGTTGAAGACTGTTTAACGTAAAGAAATCAAAGCAAAACGAAAAACTAAACAAAGAATACAGATGCAAGAATGACTTCATAAACAGATTTGTTTACCTCAGACAATTCTTCTCATATCTGAAAACATTGGCAAGAAGTGAGGTGGAAGTGTGCGTTTATATATAGAAACATACTATCATGCTTATATATATATTATTAAATCACATTTATATAGGGTATGTAACTTACGTAGACACAGGCAGGGATAGCAACACTCGTGCACACACGCACACACATAAACAAACGTATATGATAAGGATGCGTATATATGAGAGTGTGTGTGCCTGTAAATATATATATATACTCACACACACACACACAC
>JAOPUL010003032.1:19701543-19717880 GCA_027564515.1 Octopus rubescens | reverse complement strand
AAAAATAGACTGGAGTCTGGTGCAGCTCCCCAGCTTGCCAGTTTCCAGTCAAGCCGTCTAACCCATGCCTGCATGGAAAAACAGACGTTAAATGATGATGATGATGATGATGATGATGATGAAGGGCTGACAGAATTATCGAGCCATTTTTCTTTGACTAAATATCCAATTCTGAGCTGTACTTTGATATGCTGAGGGGTCAGTTTGGGCCAGAAATCAAACAGCTTGGTCTTAAACAAGAACTTCCATGTAGACTTGTGTGCCACCACACTGGGCAGTAATAGTTTGAAATTGGTTGAATGAAAAGTTTCTAGGAAAACAGATGGGGTCCATGGTCCTTTAGATCACCAGATATTTCCCATGTGGCAGTATCCATCTCAAAGTCCACTTCCTGTGTTTAACTTAATACAATTGAAATTTTTTTGTGAATGAATTACATTTAATTATGAATATTAAGTACCTATACAGCAATGAGCTGGCAGAACCATTAGCACGTTGGGTAAAATTCTTAGCAGTATTTCATCCGCCTTTATGTTCTGAGTTCAAATTCTGCAGAGGCCAACTTTGCCTTTCGTCCTTTCAGAGTCGATAAAATAAGTACCAGTTGAATAGTGGGGTTGATGTAATCAACTTACCCCCATCCCCTGAAATTGCTGGCCTTCTGTCAAAATTTGAAACCAATATTAATAGGCATCACTATGAATTTTTGAAAATATTTAAATGTAATTTCTACAGTACTTATTCTTAAAGATCATCCAAAAAGAAAGATTTTGATACCTCATTTGTGAAATTTGGATGAATATTTTAGGAAATATAACAATTTGAATGGTCAGTGAATTGGTTGAAATCTTGCCTAATTGGCCTAAATGAATAATTAGCCATATTTGTGATGTCATACTTTGAAACTGAGGTGGTAATCATCTTCAAATTAAACAAATTAATAGTGACCATGGTATAGCAGTTGCCTATTTTTTTTCAGGTTCTTGGAAAGAAAACTTTTTTTTTTGGCAATTTTTTAAATATTTATGTAAAGCCTATTTTGTTACAAGTAACAAACAGTCAATTTCACAGTGTTTTCAGACCTAGTTGAATGCAAAAGTACAAACCACAGTGCCTTGAGTTTTGGCACATTTGTAGGAGGTATAGAACTAAATAAATCCTGAGATTTCGGGACATGACACCATTTCAATAAAATTTTAATGAACTATTAAAAATGGCAGAGTTTCAGATCAGGACACCCACATAAGTTGGATTTTCTCCGTTTTAATGGGTTTTTCTATTTTTTTTTTTTCTTATCATGGTCTTGGAAATGATAGAGGTAAGCTTTTTTGAAAATATATTTTTTATCAAAACGACAATTCCATGTTAAGTTTGGGCTCAATTTAGTGCATTTTTTTTGTAGAAATACATTTACTTAGTAATTAGTTTGTCCATTTCTTGAAATTCTGGCTCAAATCATATATTCGAAGCCTTGGATTTGTGTCCCATTTGATCTGTTGCCGCACGGGAATACATCAGTTTGGCAAGTAGCACCCTCTTTATTGACTTTGCACTTTTTCACCATATTTAGCAATGACCATATTGAATTCACGAGAATTTTTTTTTATATATGATATAGAAAATATCATCTTTTCTAAGTGAAAATCAACGGAAAAACTTTCACATTTCGTAATGATTATCTGACCTACCCCCCATCAAATTTTATATCAAAATAAAGCAAAAATGTTCCTCTTCATGACTATGATGTTTAACACAATTTTAATTATAGCACTCCAGTACATTTAACTAGAACAAGGGCTATGGTTCAACAGTTAAAAAGAAAAAGAAAAAAAAAGGCGGGAGAAACTATGTAAATGCGTGAAAATACCAGGGATGTTTGAGGGACACTGACATGATATGTAACAGTTGGATATTAATTAAAACTATGACAAGAAAGTTCATATCCAGAACTTTCAAATGATATATATTCTTCCATGGAAATATTTTATTTTGACATGAAAATGATGAAGCAAAAAGTTTATTTTTGCATGTTCAAACTGTGCTTTGTCTTCATTGTATGGCGCTCTATAGTGGTACCTACTTTAAGAGAAAGATTGGGTACCTGTGGCACCAATATTCTAGCTAATATAATAGCAATGGGGGAAAAAAATGCACCATATTTTTTGATTTGGGAGTATTTTTCTAATTAATAGTGCACAAAGGACAAAATGCAAATATTTTGAGATAAAAATTGGGCATAAGAGGCAAGAGGCATCAGATGTAGTGTGCAAGAGAAAAGATTGTGCTGGTATGGTCATGTGATGTGTATGGACAATAAGTAGTGATTGCCAAACGGATATGGAACTGGCAAAAGATGGAAACCCATGAAGATATGGGATAAAGTACCAAGATGATTGCCAATTTGCTGTACAAGATGACTCATCCACCTCAGCAAAAAATGAAGTCCTAAAAAGCCTATCATTAATGTCTATACCCTCACACCCTATCTGTACCTGTCAAGCCTTCCCCACAACATCTTTGTAACAGCAGTCCTTCCTTCACCGTTCTAATGGTACTATTTCTTCCGCTGCCGTAAATATATGAGAGCAGAACTGTAAATATTCCATACTTGCTTTTGATGCTACCAATTATTCCTCCTTGGAACAACTTCCCATGTCACCCATCCCACATTCTCAACATCATCCCTCACCATGTTATTTTTTTATCAAATGCCCTTTTTTCCTGAACACCCTCTCATATATGCCACCATATCCTACCTGCTCACCTTTTCTGTCGCTATGTCCAATTCTATGTGACTCTGACCTCCATCTCATTTCCCTATTTCTCATCTATCTACAATTTTATTATACTGCTGCTCTCCACCCTCTCCTTTTTATGTACTGCCACCTATCACTTCCTCTCATTTTCCTTTACCTTCCCCTCCAGACTGAGAGTCACCATTGACCACATCTCCACCCATGTTCACTGCATTCACCTCTATACCCATCTCTGTCTGTCACTCTCCTTTCACACTTTTGCAAACTAACCCACCTTTTATTTTTACTTTCAGAGTATGTCCTGACACCTCATCTCCCCTATCCTTTTTCCCTTTCCTTCTGAGGTAGTTATGCATCTCTTCTACAGCAAGGCACCTGTTCTTGTCCCTCTATCTCGACACCTGGCATAAAGCCATCTCTCTCAAAACTTAATCTCTCCCCACCGTGACTTGCAACTTACTTGGTGACAGCACTTGTAGCAGTGTCATGACAAAAGCATCCAATACACTGTTTACAGGGTGTACTGGATTGGCATTAGGAAGGGCATCCAGCTATAGAAACCATGCCAAAACAGACACTGGAGTTCAATGCAATTCTGTCTTGTCAGATCCTGTTGAACAGTCCAACCCATGCCAGCATGGAAAACAGATGTTAAATGATGATGCTGATGGTTTGCTTTCAGTTGTTTAAACCCCCACTATTTTTACAAAAGCCAAATGCTACAATGATCCCCAACTTTGAACATCTAAGTGTAAATCACAAATCTTTTCAAAAAGACTAGGTCACTTAACCCTTTAGTATTCAAACTGGCCATATCCGGCCCAAATATTCTACCTATTTTATGTTCAAATCAGTCAGATCCAGCTTCTTATACCTACCCAATGATGTCATTCTAAAACAATATTACATCATTGAAATATTAAAGGTGCAAGATAATGCATGACAAATTCAAAACAATGTGAATGAATAAGTATCACATTCGACAAAGTAATCTGAATACTAAAGGGTTAAAACAATTTGAATGACTTTGTTAATATTTAGATGTACGAAACATTCCAAGATTCACTATCATTTTTATGCCAATTTTTGCATGCCAGCATGCAAAAATGGACAGGTCTTGAAGTGTCTTGCCCTCATCATCTAACACACACACACACAGTCAATGTTGTAGCTATGTATGAATTACAGTGTGGACTAAGTGAATTTTATCATGCTACCAACAATAACAAGATTGTCTGCAGCTAGTCTCAAAAGTCCTTTCAATCTCATAAATATTGTAGACACACAGGCATGGCTGTGTGGTTAAGAAACCTGCTTCTCAAACATCTTGTCATGGGTTCAGTCCCACTGCATAGCATCTTGGGCAAGTGTCTTCTATTATAGCCCCAAGCCGACCAAAGCATTGCGAATGGATTTGGAAGACGGAAACTGAAAGAAGCCCATCATATATGTATGTATTTGTGTCTGTGTGTGTACCCTCATTTTGACATCATATGATGATTGTAAATGAACATCATCACCATACAAAAAATGTTGTCAATTTCCTATTTTCCATGGTGAAATATTACCTTACTTGCAGACAGGTGAGGGTTGGCAACAGGAAGAGCATCAAACCATAGAGAATCTATCTCAACAAATTCCATCGGACCCATGCAAACATGGAAAAGAGGATGTTAAATGATGATGATGATGCCCATCTTCTCCAGGCCAATGTTTTAGATAGCATGTAGGAATTTTTTAAACAAATAGAATCTTTGCTATCATAACAGACAGCTCATGTCTGTAGCAACAACAAAATTAAGGAGAAGTTGTGTGTTTCCCACATTTCTCAAAACTGATGTGTTGTACACAATTATTTGCATGGAATTTCTGACAAACCACTTTGGTATACCTGCATATCAACTCATTCTCTTTTGCTTTACTTATCTCAAAGCAATCTTCTGAGTGAATGTCCTTAATTTACTGAATTGAGTCAAGTGTGTAGCTATGGAATGAGACAATTTGGCATAGTACACTGGGCAGTCAGCCTGTTTTGGCAACAGTACTTTTTGGCACCGTAGGCAAAGACACATACAGGGAGAAAGCGAAGGACATTTACAATTTATCAATTGAATATGATTGACATAAACATTCTCCTTCTTCTCATACACATGAAGAGAAATGTGCCCTTCACACACAAAGAGAGAAAGGGGAAGGAAAGGAGAGAGGGAGAGAGAGAGAGAGAGGGAATAATAGAAACATCAAAACATCTCAGCGACACCAAATAGGCGGTACCAAAACGGCTGTGCCAAAACACCTCAGACCTGTGTAACTAGTATATATTTTATCAACTTCAATAGGATTTGAACTCAGAACCAACAGGTATTAAACTAAATAGTATAAAACAGTTAGCCTGGAATTCTACTGCTGTTTCTATTTTATAATCAACATTATCAAGAAAAAAAATCTAAAACTGAACAAATATTAAGAGAATAAAAGTTGAGAGTAAAGATCTTTAACATGTTTTAATAATAATGAATTATTAACCTTTATCCTATTAGCACAAAACAGCTGTGGTATAGTCTGCAATGATTTTGAGAACATTAGTTTCCACTTAAAATATATGGCAGTATTTTAACAAAACATAAAAAGATGAAAGTTGTGTTTCTTAACTATAGTATATCAATGAAGAAAAAAATAATATAAAACAAAAATATTTATCTAAGTATAGTTTCAAAATATAGATAATCTGACCTCAAGGTTGAGTAAGACATATGATGAGTATCAGATATGAAGCAATTTAACATGCCCAAGAAAACAGCTTAGACAGAAAAAATGCAAAGCATCCTTAATTTATACAATGTAACCTATATTTTCATTTGAGATTTCCTATAAAATCTAGTAGCCACTGCTTTTAGCCCTTCATTAAATATAAACACTTCAGAAACATGTTAAAAATATACTCCATCCATATCATAGGATAGTAAGAAACAGAAATCTTAAAGGAAATATTTAAATTTAAAGAAGAAAAAAAATATAATGAAATATAAAGAGATTTTATTATAAATTATTAACTTTTGTGAATTTAATAACTGACATCATGTTAGCCAACCTAATACTGATAAAGTGATTGTTGAGGTGTAGGATTTAGAAGTTAATGCTGCAATTAAAAGCACAGAGAACCAAGAACAGAGAGTAATGCCTATGCCATGATGGTACTGCACATACAGAGGATTAACAACAGAGAGGAGTGGGTGAAAATATTTAGCTTAATTTCAATCTTCTGGAATTTTCTAGACAGGCACACACTATGCATGTGTTATTTATAAATTCATTCTTATAGTTTCTCCCTCTTATCAAATACACATCTACTCTCTTTAAAAAAGGTACCCGTCTAACGAAGAAATCACAAAAAACAACTTCCTATTTCTTAAATCAGAGTGGCTAATTCATTCCTCATTCATTCACTGAAGAAATTATCAGTCACTAATTTATTATCTATATATGCCAATATTGTCTCCAAAATATTAATTAACACAACTATTCAAGTGAAATGATTAGATTCATGCTCAGTTCTCAGTTACAGCTATTTCACTTACTTTGCTAATACTCTTCCAAAACAGAATGAACATCACAAATCCCCATGTAATGCTCTGATATCAATAGGACTGAACATTATTGATACCCCTGATCACAAAACAACTGTTTACCATACTACTACAGGGGATAAATATTTACAAGGGATAAATATTTACCCTTATTAGTAAAAAAAAAAAAAAAAGATAATTAAAACAAATTTTTCGATATAAAATTTAATTTTAAAAACTTCAAATTATTTAATATCTTATTTGATCAAAAGGAAATTTTTTTGAAAAAATAATTTTACTGATTTTTCACCCTACAGAGGTCAATAATAATATAATCTGTAAAAATATCATCAAAACACAGTATCAATAATATAGAAACAATGTTACTGAAGTCACATTATCGATACTGTGCATTGATTGTTTTGATGTAATTTTTTTATAGATTTTTCAAATGAACTATGTTCAAAAAAGTTTTTATAAAACATTTGGCAAAAAATATTGGTAGAGTTCAATCTAATAATGAATAAATGAATACCTGGAATGAGATCCTCCTTGCCCATCCATCTCTTTGGTACTCATTCAGAAATCCTAATAAGAAAAAAGAAAGAAAGAAAATATTAAGTGAATTGAATGAAATAGATTACCAAATAGTCAAAACTTAATACAGATTTCTATATTAAAATAATTTTCTATGAATATTAACATTCATCATTGCATGTAAACAGTTTTATCTTTTTATATTTATATGCATATAAAGGTATACCAGCAAGGTATCGTGTATATACATGGGGTATACCTCAGGAATATATAGGAAAAGATGTGTGTACACTTAGATCCTCACACATACATTTATATAGTAAACAATACTTTATGCACATACTCATTCTTAGTTGTATGTGTATACATACACATACTCACTTCAATCTAGTTTTTTTATACATGCAGTTTAATCGATTTTTCAAGATTCAAAAGAAAAATCAAGTATCTTAAAATGAACACAGATTTAATGAATATCAAACTCATGTTAAGTCAAAGACTTAGGAATATCTTCCGAGAACATAAGGAGATATAGATTTAATTATTTCATTTAAGAAAAAAATCTAAAAAAAACCCGGTATCTACGATATCCAACACTTGTAAACAACAACAACAGCAAACTTTAAATTTATATTAACCAAGATATCTGAAGATCATTCGTCCAACTCCCAACCCCCATAAGAATGGGGTCAATTATAACCATTTTACATTCCATTTGCAAGCATTTCGTAGATTCTATGATTTTATTTAGACAATCACACTAATTTCGACCCAAGAGATTGTTTATTCTATGTATAAAATACACTGCATTTATTTAGCTTTAAATACAACAATGAAATTTCCAGTTGCATTAAACTACAGTGATGAAAGTTTTTTGTGTGTTTGCAAATTATCTCAAATTATATATATTACATTAAATGTTTGAAAAAAAAAAATACTCAGCTTGGTGAGAAAGACTTAAACTATATTATCAAGAGGCTGGAGAAAATGAGTGTCGCCTAAGAAATAATTAGTATTAGTAATGTAGAGTAAACAAGACACTAAGCTTTATAGCATTTAATTATCATTTCTAATTTGTTGATGAAAGACTTTAAAGTGTTCTACTTCTTGTATTAATAGAAGCAAGCAGCAGAAGGATATTTTTTTTTCTGGCATGGTACTTATGTACTTCTTCTGTTAGTTACATCGACTATATCACAATCTTTATATATCTATCCTAAGGAACAAATTTTTGCAACTTGTTCGCAGCTTTATATTTAACCAAGAATAAACACATACACACATTAGGTAAACTTTATAATAACATGGTATTTTACAGACAAATACTTAAGACAGATAGAAGACTTTTTTTCAATAAGAAATAGATATAATGGTTAGTACAGAGATAATAATGATGAATTTTTTTTTACTTTGTACGAGACAATTTCGTATAAGATTAATTATAGATTCTTTGAATTTAAAAAATAAAGGATTTAAGGTAATGAATTAAACTTGCGAGAATGGAGGTGTAGGTTTGGATGAAAAGGCAAGTGAAATATGAACAATAACTAACATAAAAGTAGATATGACAAAATGTTTCTACCATCTTAATGAGGATAAACAGCTTCAAAATTGATATACTAAACAATGGACATAAACAGACAACATTGTGGACGAAATTAAAGATCGCAGGTTGGTGTGTAAAGAAGAGAAAAACCCTCGTTCTTAAGATGAATCTGTATAAATTAGAGAGGGAAGTGAATTTAGATTAAAGATTAAGTGTTGTTTTATGACAGTAAAATAGCCAAGTTGAACAACGATGGTGTGTGGATAGATAGACTGAATGGCTGAAACTAATGTGATAGTTAACCATGAAGGTAGGGAAAAGTGGGGCAGCAGCTTATTGTGGTGATGATGATGGTGGTGGCTTTAGTGTAGGAGGAGGACTTAGTTACGACTGCTTTCCTTCCTGCCTCAATTTATTCGTTGACTTTTCACAGGCTTCTCAGATTCCCCCAAACATGGCGGCACTGCTAACATTTCTCTGCTGCTCTGGTTCACACAGTCACACTTTTATACCTATCTACACATGATTTCTACAGACAACAGCCATACACTAATTGAACCAAAACACAACAGAGGCGAAAAATGTATGCTACGTGCAAGTCGCAAGCATTTACTTTTTAGATACAAAACACCAAGTAGATAAGATATACATATTTTTTTATTTTAAGTTCGCAAAATCGATAATAATTTACAAATATATATTATATAGAGCCACATACGTAATGTAGAATTGTTGCAAATGCCACAAAAGTTGATAGATTTATGATCTAAGCATAAAAAATATGAGTGTGAAAGACGGAGAAAGTAAGGAAAAAGCTAAAAATTGTTAAGGGTGAGAGACGTTTTATGTGGAAGAGCAACAAAAAGATGGCGTGCGAAGACAACCTGGAAGAGATCCACGCTAGAACTAGGTTACAACCAGATTGTAATCAAACCCCGCAACGAAAAATTATTACTAAAACTAAATCCCTAAGGATTTTTTTTTCCTATACAAAGAAAGGATTATTACTCAGATAAAAATAAATGAATAAAGCACTTGTGCTGTTGTTATATCGTAAAAAGAAGTGAACTTTCAACAATTTAAGAAATATTATAAAACAAAGAAATCCACAACAAACGATAAGATCCTCTGTATGTGTGTGTGTGTGTGTGTATGTATGTATGTATATATATATATACATCTCTCTCTCTATATATATATATACATACAATTTATATCATTCATACAATGTCAGTGTTTATTATTATTATTATAATTCTAGGATACAAATGAATTTTCTTTCTTCATTGAAAGTAATAGAAACATTTTGAAAAGAAATTAATTAATGGCACTTAAAAAGAAAAATAACTTTAATGGTATTAAACAAACTAGGGGATAATAATGAAATATATATAAAATATATATATATATATTTTGGAGCAAATAAAAACCTGAGAAAGTTAAATATTTAACTTTTGTTAGTTTACTTCATTAGTTAATTTTTCATTACACTTTTGTTTACTGAATGAAACAAGTCTAATAACAGAAGGTGTGTGTGTGTGTGTATATATATATATATATAGATGATGATGATGTGTGTGTGTGTGTATATATATACATATATATATATATATATACATGTGTATACGTATATATATGTGTGTGTGTGTAAAGTTCTGTCAATTTTTGAAATATAAGGAATATTATTAACAGATTTAATTATACTAAAACTTTATTTTATTGAACCCAAAAAATGCAAGACTGGTGTGAACTGAACTAAGAACGATGATGTAGCGAACTAGTATAAATATATAGTAAAAGTATAAATTAGCGCAGCTCGCAATTGCCTGCGCCAAATCCAGTATATATAAACAACGATGGCTGCACGAGTCTGTTGTTGGTAATTAGATACTCGACACACATTATATGCATATGCATGTGTGTGTGTATATATATTTATACAGTTATATATGAACAAGACACAGCTGATTCGGTGCTATATACAAAAGACACCATGTGTTGTGCATGTAGAGTATGTATACATATTTGTGTTATGGGGAAAATGCTGGCTGGTTGAAACAGTTGACATGATTAGGTGAGAGACGATTTACATCTCTCACTTGCAAATGTCTTTATGTTTAAAAAAGAAAAGAAGAAAAAAAGGTATATTTTCGTGAAATCAAAAAGAAGGCCAGGAAGGGAGTTAAGTAAGTTATTTTTACCAGAAATTTAACATAAATGAATCGAAGCACAGCATTTTGGAAGCGAAAGCGATAAAATAATAATTTAAATGGAGATGCAATCTTAAAGCTAAACAAGTCAACCATGAAAAAACACACACACACACACACAAGAACCGGCAATAAGACAACCCATACACACATACTACCGCCTCTATATCATCAACACTAGTAGCATACCAGTGCTACTATGATCATTATTATCACTAGCTACCTACCACTTTTAACATCTCATTTAGCGCAAGTACCACAGCACAAACATACTTTGAATACTAGTGCTACAATCAGCATCAAGTGCGCACTCACCACTAATATAAGTACATCATTATCACAGCTACCAATATTAACACAACCATCACCATGGAAGGTAACCATGCTAACCGTTAGTGAGCCTCTGTGTGGTCGCTCGAATGACTAGAAATAGCAGCGAAATCTAAAAAGCCTTCCTCGAATCACACCCTACCGTCTGAAATAAGGAAAGGATAACGTAGTCCTACATGTCACTACATTGACGGTATGGGCCACGTCTGGAACGTCTTTGCTCTTGATAACAGTTCAATCACGACTGACCCGGGCCTAGATAATAACAACAATCACCGTTATCACAAGTATAATGTGTCGTTAATATTACCAAAACACCAACATTAATATGACCCCTACGACATCAATATTAGCATACTATCAATACACACATATTCTTAATAGAACACCACAAATTAATATCAAAAACACTTTCACCATGAATGCAGGGACCGTCACAATCTCCAACATCAGCACATTACATGCACCATTATTGGCTTATCACCACCATAAGCACTACTTAGATAACACTACAGTCTAGATATCAACAAAACACCACAGCCAGTGTTACGAACACTACCACCAACACCATTAATTAATACAAGTAGCAGCTATACTATCACCAACAGTAAGTACCACCAAGATCATAACGAAGGAGCCTGTACATGGTCGATGAACCAGCTAGAAATAGAACTCGAATTACATCCTACCACCTTAAATGTGTCTGAGTTGGAAATCCTTTGACCACAAGCTGACCTGAAGCTAAACAACAACACAACTAGAAACCACTGATTTTTTTTATTATTTTACAAACACAATATAATGCAGTCATCATCGCTTATAGCCTATGTATCCCTTTTAATGAAACATTACTCGTTTATTTTGATTAAAATTAATTAGTGTTTTAAGACGGCTATAACAGCTCCAGAAACCATCATTATTACAAACACTATATTACCGCCAACAACCTCACCACTATCACCTATGCTATTGACCAAATAGTAGTACCATCGTCAACACCACCACCAACCAATACTATCATTATTAAGACAAGCACTCGACGTCAACATCGCCAAAAATATGAGCAGTTATTATCAATCACCATCACCATCATCAGTAGTATAAATATCATCGACAATAATACTCCGAGAGCCATTATCACGATCATCATCGTCAAGCAATAAACACAAGCATCACCACCAACAGTAGCACCACCATCATCAGCTTTTAAACTCAACTACCGCAACAGTTGGTTGTTGGGGCAGATGGAATCGCCACCAAGAACCAACAACACAAGGGAAAATAATAAACAATAATATATTAATAAAATAAAGGAAGGAGAAATTCTGAAGGGAGCAGAAACGGGACGAGAGAGAAAGAAAGAGACAGAGGAGACAGAGAGAGAGAGAGAGAGAGTTGTGTATTATTTGCAACAGTAGCCATCGTCACCGACTGGACTCTTTAAATAAAGACCGAACACAAGGGAAGACAGAGAAAGCAATCACAACACATAAAATGTCTTATGCATAGTTTAAAAACATAAACTAATCGTGACAGTGGCCTACCAAACAAAGAAAGGCAACCAAGAGAAAAATTGGCAATAATGCGAGGGAAATAAACACTGAAGTAAATAAAATTCAGCCCTTCATTATCAACAAAACAGATAGTCTGTGCAATCCCCCACTAAAGATCAACGCACCATTTGGTCATCGTAGGTCATTCTGACAACGCTAGGATTTGGATGGGCACCGACTGATAAATATTTGGAATATCTGCACGACAATTTATTAAAGTGGATTCAAAAGCGATTGATAATAGCAAAGATGTTGAGAAGAAAGTGTTGTTAAAAATAAGGAATGGGTAAAACTAGACAAAATGGCGACCTAGATTGGGTTCGAACACGCTGAAAGCTTACCTTTCGTTCAGACTATCCCAAGATTGGCAGCCGGCAGCAAGAGTATCAATATATAGCATAACTCTATGCGAGATATAGGTTTGGGAATTTTTTTTAATAACTTCTGAAGAAGTTAAAACACTATTAGTCCATAAAATGTACTTTTAATTAAAACACGCCGTCAGACATATTCAATTCTCTTTGTAGTAGACAAATTACTCAACTCTTAACATACACAGTATCGTTACGCGTAAACGTTATTCCGTTTTGGATTTAATTTTCTCCAGTGAAAAAATATACATATTCTTAGTGAGCAAATTAATGTATCCTTTAATTAATTTGGGAAATTTTAATCCGATTGCTGTATTATCAAGAAAACAAATCAATAATAATATCTTCCAACGTGACTCATTTTTGTAAGCGGCAGAACACATAGCAACGTTCCGTTCCTCGGCCAAGTATTTTCGTCTTTTTTTTCCCTTTCGTTTGGGACCATTGTCATTAAAGTGAAGGAGGGGGATACGCACGTGATTTACAGGTTCCTCGAATATTATCCAATGGCAAGGTTCCATTTAGTTAAGGCCGTAAATGATTGACAGACATTTTAGTAATTTTATCCAATGAAAAGAGGTTATTCAGGAAAGAAGGTGTTAACTAACGAGACTTCATTATAATTACTGTAACCTCACTACTACCATTAAGCTGTTAGCTACGTTCAGCTTCCTCTATGCTGCAGCAATGTTTACTGCTAGCCGATCGCTCTTTCCTCTTTTGATGGATTTTCTTGCAGTATTTATATAACACGGTGGGTAGCCTTATAGTACACTCAACGCACAGCTTCACTCACTTTATACCGAAGTCTGTAACCTTAAAGAGAAAAAGCAAAGATAAGCTACACAGGGAAGAGTTTGACCTGTTTTTCGTTATAACCTTTATTAGGTTACTGAGATAAACACAATTTGTTCTTGTCTCCGAGCTAATTTTTTTTATATATCTTAGGAAATATTAAAGTGTATAATAAGAATTAAAAAAAATAAAAGTTTATTATTATTCTTGGCAAACTTATTACGATGGTAGAATTTCTAAATTGATGCTGGTTAAAATTTTATTTTTGAAAGTCCTCCATAGAATAAGAAATACAGATAAAATCTATTTATTTAATACGGTTAACGGGAAGGGGGGGGGTCCAAGTTTGATCCACATCTATATACAATGATGGTCGTTCGAACAGGTTGACTAAATTCGATTTGATCCTGCATAACATTCTGAAAATTAAATACTCAGCGATTATCTACTGTTTCATTAGATGCGTGCATGTCAACTAATTGAGAAGACCTCGATTGAATGTACCTGTTGTAAGTTCGATTTATGGTCAATGCGGTCAGCTACCGTTATTTCATTGAGTTAAGGAGATAAACACTCGATATTTTGTTCCCTACTCTAAAGTAACACACCCTTAATAGTATCTTAATATAGAAGTGGATGGAGAGGATGTCTGCTTGATCAGGGGATCTTCGAGTTAAGTCTAATGATTGTAGGGAGATGTAATTAGAGAGAAGAGGAAATATGTCATACATAAGGGTAGGGATATCATAGTTTACAGCTATCGCATTACACAAAATATTTTTCAGAGGGGCATCTCCACTATTGCTGATATATATATATAGTAGGGGATTTGTAGTACTGAAAGAAGGTTGCGGAACACTGGACTGGATCGGATATTAAGGTTTATTAGGCTAGCTTGTAGAAGTCCATTATTTCGTTTCGTTGTTCACAAGCTCGTAGACGGAAAGTTTAACTTGTATAGGACGTTTAGATAGTTTCTGGAAACTTATCTGACACGAAAAACCAACAAGAACAGGATTATTGAATAAGTCAAAGTAATTGTTAAATCCCAGGCAGGTCTGATCCATCAGATGTGATCAAAGGCATTTTAATCGTTACCGATCTACCCGTTTTCAAACGTAATGTAATCCAGACTACATTGGCCAACAATGTTCTTTTTTTTTTTTATTTAAAGGAATTGGGGGAAATTTGACTGCCATTTTCTAACAGGCCAAGCAACCACGTAGAAACTCCTGGCTGTGTTGATGAGGCTGATGATAAATAAGAGGCGACGGAGGATTTGGGAAATACAAACTAGTAGGACTTGAGTTGCGAAAATAATGTGAAGGAAGAATGATTGGGCATAACAGAAAAAGGCTTTTGCAAACACTCAGTCAACCGCGGACCGGCTTTTGACAACACATTCAACACTTTCCTTGATCGGGCTAAGCATGTGCTTTAAAGCACCTGAGCTGGAAAATATTTCGTTGGGTGCCAATTACAATACAGTTTCTGTTCTAGCGATCTCCTAAGAATTTCGTGGGTATAGTGGGTGAACTACTTCGATGGATCTGACCATGACTTTCAACGTCGGAGATACTCATAAAATCTGAAATACTGCTTTTACTTTTGGGCTCGAGGCCATAAGTTCTGAGGGAGGAGGAAGTCGATTACATCGACCCCAATGCTCAAAGGGTACTTATTTTATCGACCTCAAGAGGATGTAAAGCCAAGTCTACCACGGCAGCATTTGAACTCAGAACGCAAAGACGGACGAAATGCCGCTAAGCTTTTTGTCCGGTGTACGATTCTGCAAGCTTACCGCCCTGATGTAGTCTGAAATAAAAGAAATTTTTAGGCAGTTATGAGATTGACTGATCCACACTGTAACTTCTATTTCTAGGTATTGGAATATTTCTTGTGGTTTCAATCAGACCGTCGTTACTAAGTATGCAAAATCGTTATTTTTAGTGGTTTTAGTCAGACAGGTGGGGTAGTGCCCATAACCTTCACATGTACTACGAGAGTGGTAAGATCACTATGGCTAATGTTCAGTATGAACATCTAAAGACCATCTGCAGGAAAACGTCGGCGAAGAGGGAGAAAATCCAGAGGATTGATGCTCTGGGGTGGGGGAAGGATTGAGTAAAGCGGTTAGAGTTGGGTTTGGCTGGTGTGACATAGTAGGTTTGACAGGTTGGGGCGGCATATGGATAGCTAGTTCAGGAGAGCATAGTCTGTTGTGATAAATATGGAAGAGGTAGAGTTAAAATGCAACGCGTGGAAGGCAGCAAATTGGCAAATGTCGTTACAACATCGGATAGACTGCCTAATGGTGTTCGTTCTAGTATACTACGTTCTGAGTTCAAGTTAGCCTTTCATCTTTTCGGGGCCTCTGAATAAAGAGCCAGATCAGTATTAAGGAGGGGGGAGTCCTATTTCTTCTTCTTCTTCTTCTTCTTCTTCTTCTTCTTCTTCTTCTCCTTCTTCTTCTTCTTCTTCTCCTCCTTCTTCTTCTTCTTCTTCTTCTTCTTCTTCTCCTTCTTCTTATTCTTCTTCACACACACACACACACACACACACATTCTTCTTCTTCTTCTTCTTCTTCTTCTTCTTCTTATTATTATTATTATTACTACTACTACTACTACTACTACTACTACTACTACTACTACTACTACTACTACTACTACT
>JAOPUL010003032.1:19581060-19599128 GCA_027564515.1 Octopus rubescens | reverse complement strand
TATATAAACACACATACATGTGTGTGTGTGAGAGAGAGAGAGAGAGAGAGAGAGAGAGAGAGAGAGAGAGATGAGACTTTCCCACTGATTTCAATGCCTGACAGCTCAACTACTCAGCAGAGCACTTAGAGCTTTTGATAATGGTGAGACTTCAGATTTATATTTACTAACAAAACAAGTTTTTCACAAATCCCAGACCAATTTAAGAAGCAAACTAGTGAGAAGTGGGATTAATATTTTCACTTTTTCCCTCTCTTTTCTGTTAGCTTATCTAATCTTGAGAACTTGAAATCTTTCCTAATATTGTAGCATAGTTTTTTTTTCTGCATAATTTTCAATCATTCACAATTCTTTCACTGTATTTTATGGGTTTTGTTTCTCAACATTTCATGCACCATCATAAAATCGGAGTTTAACTATGTCCTTGTGTAATACCATCACCTTGGATACTTTTAGCGGAGTTTATTCTGTTGTGAGCATTCAGGCTAGGTTTCTTGATTTAAGGGTACCGTCTTCCCTCCCACCAGTCTCAGGGGTCTTGTCATCAGTCAAGGGCACTGCCTTTCCTCCTGACTAAAAATTTTAAAAAAGTAGGAGAATCTTGGGCAAGCATTCCTTACCCATCTGAATTACATGAACAAATTCATCTAAGATGAAACTAGATAAGAAAAGCTTCAATACCTTGATATCAACATTAGAGACTCTATCCTTCCACATATACCCATTGATGTTATGTAAGCAACGTTTGTGGAAGATATTTAATTGTTCCATATGGGACCTATAAGGAGTTCAAGTCTCAGATCCCTAGAGCAAGGTAGTAGGGACTACAACTTGCTACACATCAATTTTTGTTTTTAGTTAAGGCTCTCTTGCAGTAGTATAGATGGAGAGGGGGGTCAATGTGGCCAGTTTGCCACTGGCAGTGTTTTTATGTGTGTGGCACTTTTGGTTCTGATGTACATAACTGTAAAGTGATGGGAAGAGCAGCAAACTCAAGAGCTACCCTGAGTGCCACAGACTCTAGCTTGGCCACTGCTCTTTTGCCCCAGTTATGGTGCTGCAATTTAATAAGTAGCATGGGTCCTCAGAGATTCTGGATTGGTGTCCGGCATGCTGGAAGACCCCAGGGAGTGTAGACACCCCTTATCTTTTGTTAAAGCATGTCTCTAAAACCTGCTTCAGACCCAGGCTACGTCTGCTCCGATAATTGGTCTGCAAATCCTCTGCAAGGATTAACAATCAATGGCAAGATGAGCCGCTATGGGATCACACTAAGGGACCACATGTGGACTTGTATTCCTACTGAAACTCCAAATCTGAACTCTATACCTCAACAGTGAATGACGACTAGGACTACAGTGTTCGTGCTATCTGACATGCTTGTTCTCCCAGTGGGGCATTACAGCCTCAACTGCGGCCGACTGTTGGATGGGGTCAGCATTTGTGAAGGACGTGGTGAACTTGTCAGTCGGAGCCAGATCAATCCACTCCAGGTGAAGAATACAACCGCAAGTACAAATAAGTAAGTCATTTACTAAAGGAAGCAGTTGCTTTTGGCAACCTATTATCGATCAGATCATCCAAGGAAGTGCTTGCATTAATTATACAACCCAAACAGAAAAAGTCTTATGTATTTTAAGTCCTAAACATCCACATTTAAGTGATTTGCAGAAAGATTAAGAACAGGGTGGATGGGTTTTACTCCCTTCTTTAGAGTTTGTCCTAGAGAATAACTTCTGTTTTCTTTAACCCTTTAGCATTTAAACCAGCCATATCCAGCCCAAATATTCTACCTGTTTCATGTTCAAAGTGGTGAGCTCCAGCCTCTCACACCTACCTTACAATGTCTTTCTAAAAATAAACAGTTACATCATTGAAATCTCAAAGCTACAAGATAACACATGATCAATTCAAAACAAGGTGAATAAATAATCTTTGCATTAAACAGAGACATCTGAATGCTAAAGGGTTAAGTTTATGAAAAGACCAATGAAATGTTCTGCAATTAATTGAGCATCATCCAAGTAAGTTGCCACAAGTATTGCATCATGAGTAAAAAGCTTGTTGAGGACAAGTCTTGCTCTGTTTAATACTTTCACTTTGAATACCTAGTGTTCAAAAACGTCCACCACCATTATGAGAAACAAATCTGGTGTTCCCTTTAAGTCTATGAAAGTATAGTCAACTACAACTAAGAAATAAGGGACATACACAAGTGGAGCCAAGCAGGGCCGGATTTATAAGGGGGCAATTGCCTCAGGCCACCCTCGATATCAGGGGTCCCCTGCTACAAAGGCTATGGAACGCTCAATACAGGGAGGCCCCACCTCTCAGTAATCTTGCATGAAGAGGCTCTCTTTCAATATACAAACATATCTTGACATCTTAAAAATTGTAATGGATTCTCCTTTATGATAAATAACCATAGATTTCCCCATGTTACTGACACCAATAATTTTCCAGGATTTTAATTCTTTTGTATGAGGGGGCCCCCGAACTTGAAGTGCCCCAGGCCCCCCATTGTTTAAATCCAGTCCTGGAGCCAAGATACAGGCTTGCTTGAGGCAATTATTAACTCAGGAGTGAAATGATTCTTGGCCTCAGCTGACGCCGTCATACATTTATGAAGGAAGATAATTACATTTAGCTTATCAGGTACTTAGATTTTCTTCACTGCTTTCTGAAACCCTCCCATTTTACTTTATCAAAGGCCTTGGTGAGGTTTGCAAAAGCAATGTACAGATCCTGATTTCTCTGCAACCTTACTCAAGAAGTACATCATATCAATTCTCCTTCTGCGTGACCTAAAGCCACATTGAGTTTCAGGGATAACTTTAACCCTTTTAGCATTCAGATTACTCTGTGTCAAATGTAATACTTATTTATTCACATTATTTTGAATTAGTCATGCATTATGACATAGCTTTGAGATTTCAATGATGTAGGTGTTTATGTTTAGAATGACATTGTAAGGTAGGTGTGAGAGGCAGGATCTGGCCAGTTTGAACATTAAAAACAGATAGAATATTTGGGCCGGATATGGCCAGTTTGAATGCTAAAAGGTTAATCTACAAGATAAGTAATGAAACTGACCAGGATTTTACTGGTAATACAAAGAAGGGAAATGGCAAAGTGTTTGTCACAAATGACTTTGTTGCCTTTGTTTTTGTGAAGATGTTTGATTGAAGAATCCTTAAAGTCATGGGGAACATAATATGTTACTCCATATCAGCAAAAGAGTTTATAATGCAATTTTCTACCGCCATACTTATAGACTACAGAAGGTATGGTGACCAGGAGACTTCTTAAATGCCAGTTGTTTGATCGCAGTGTGAACTTCAGTTGGCTTAGGTATAAAAGCAGGTTGTTGTGCTTTTTGACTTTTGTAGAACTGATGAAAGAACATGTTCATTAATTTATGAGTTAGTACTCAAAACAGTATTTGTCAGGTCTGTTATGAGTGGTACTGGTAATATCTAACCCAGTACAACTTGTTGTATGGTTGGGTCACTCACTGGCAACTAAATTGACAACCTCACCAAGTTTGCTTGGTAAGGAGGGAGATTTTGGGCACTGTCCAAAATATATAGTTATGTATGTATATAAAGACTGGACAAACATTTTGATAATGTCGTACAATTTATTGATCCTACAAAACAAAATAATACAACATTTCATCTCCAAAATGAGTGAAATATGGTTAGTATAGTTGTGTTTTTTATTAGACTGGCACAGAACATAATTAATTTAATTGGATTCTATTGTTTCATTATATTAGTTCAGTTGATGGTCAATTAATCAATGAGCAAAATGTGGAACCAAAGAAACAAGTAACAGAAATATAACAGTTGATTCAAACAACTATACAGAAGCTCCTTTCCAAAAATTGGATGTATGAGTCAAAGTACAAAAGGAATAAGAATTTGGACAACTGGAGGGTTTAACTCATTGCAGGGGAACATTTAATTCTATATGGGACAGGAAGGGCATCCAGCCATAGAAAATCTGTCTCAATAAACTTCAGCCAACCCATGCAAACATGGAAAAGTGGACATCAGAACAATGATGATACCTTACTTTACCAAACAGTTAGGACTGGGTACTGGATATTTCTGGAAATGTTATCTGATGTAGACTTTTCAAGATGGAAGATTTATCCTTTATTCATAAAAAGGGTTAAATAGTAGTACGATGTTAAGGAGATAGAGGACTTAGCTGTGGAGGGTTTTGCAGAAGTTTGAGATCAATGAGTAACTTCTGGTTGGTATGAAGTCTTTATTTTTTTATTTTTAGGTTCTCCTGCACTTCTTCTTGGATCATCAAAAGGTAATCTCCAGCATACACTAAATGGGTTCACTGCTGAGTGCCGCAAGACAGGGATGAGAATATGTGTTGCAAATAAAAAAAGAAGAGGTTCTTTTTTTTTTTTTTTTCACTTGTTTTAGTCATTGGACTGTAGCCATGCTGGGGCACCACCTTGAAGGGCTTTAGTAGAATAAATCAGCCTCGAAACTTCTTTTTCTTTTAAAATCTGGTACTTATTCTATCAGGGTCACAAGGCATTGGTCAGCCTGGAGCTATGGCAGAAGACTTGTCTCGGAAGCTACACAGTGGAACTGAACCCGAAACCATATGGCTGCAAAACGAGTTCTTTAATCACGTAACCATTCCTTACTAAATAAACCAATCATTTAGGCATACCTACACAAGTGCCCCCCCCCCCTGGTATTTTTTAATGAAATTTTCTACATAGGAGCAGACGTGACTGTGTGGTACGAAGCTTGCTTCCCACCCACATGGTTCCGGGGGCCTTCGACAAGTGTCCTCTACTATAGCCTTGGGCCGACCAAAGCCTTGTGAGTGGATTCTGTAGACGGAAACTGAAAGCCCGTCGTATATATATATATATATATATATATATATATATCAATGTGTGTGCCTTTGTGCCTGTATTTGTCCTCCACTATCGCTTGACAATCGATGTTAGTGTGTTTACGTCCACGTAACTTACCGGTTCGGCAAAGAGACCGATAGAATAAGTGCTAGGCTTTAAAAAAAAAGTCCTGGAGTCGATTTGTTTGATTAAAACCCTTCAAGGCGGTGCCCCAGCATGGCCGCAGTCAAATGACTGAAACAAATAAAAGATAAAAGAACATACGCTTTGGTATAAAAGGAGATTGTTGGATTCCAATTATTTCGGAATTCAATGAGGGAAAAAAATAAATGGTAGACGCGTACATAATGACACACATCACGTGTCTCTTACAAAACGAAACAAGAGTTCTGGGAAAAAATTGAAACTTGTCTCAGCATGCATCATTTTGTTTCCTTTTTATCACATTAAATTTCGTTATAATCGGAATCTACGTCGCCCGGAAGTTATTTGTAGGAAATTTCATTAAAAAATACCCAATTATCTGCAAGTTACGAGGAAACAAACTCAGCGGGACAGAACTGCGTATATTTATTTATTCATCAAAATAGAAGTAAGAATATATATACACGGGGAATTTACAAGGATCCCTCTACTTTGAGTTTATGCTATTTATACTAACCTCTTTCTTTCTCTGTTACTGTAAGAGGCTGCTTTTCATACTAATAAGAGAATCCAAATGTGTCTTTAATCAAATCCTTTTTTTTTTCCTTTTAAATAAAAGCATGAGTTTAAAATTTAAAAGTGGACTAGTCATGGTTGGGTGTCGTCGATTAAAGGCCGAAAAACTCAGCAGCAATCGGCGAAATGAAATTGCACCTTTTCAAAATTTATCTTGACTGTCATTAGATCATGTAATACATATTTAATTCTTTCGAAATCCTTCGTAGATTTTTTTTTGCGAACAACTTGCACTCTGCACACTTTTCGTAATGAGTGATTTATATAACTTAATAAATTAACTATCGAGAAATGAAAACAGTAATCTATACTAATAATCTTATATGTACAATAATAACCTATTTTAAAGTATTTATTTGTTTGCTTCGGTTATTCAGGTTAGCCTAGTGATTTTTATACGTTGCTTTAGATTACCAATATTTAATGCGCAAAATAAATTTCCTGGAATTCAAAACGAAAGTTTATTTCTTCTACCTTATGTTGTCAACTTTTGATACTTATTCATATTTTTAATAGTACCGACAGAAAGAAAAAGCAAACAGTGTGATATATTAAGATATTTTTGTAGAAATACACGTGAATAAAAAAACAATATATTTATTATATAGGAACCGGAAATCTCGTTCCTTTCCCGCCTGATTTAAAACCCCGCGCTTTCATATTGACATCTCTAGCCTCCTTGTTGTTTATTCAGAATCAGCAAAATGCCATCAAGACCAGTTATGAAATTCGCAAAACTTTCTAAAAATGCATACGTCCCAACTCGAGGATCGTTGCAAGCTGCTGGATACGACCTTTACAGGTAATGTTACGATTGATAAGTGTATTTGTTACTTCTTTCTGTCACTAGAGTATGGCCATGTTGGGACACTGCCTTGAAGGGTTTTAGTCAAACGTATCGAACCCAGTACTCTTTTCTTTAAAGCACGGTACTTATTATATCGGCATTTTAAGCCGAACCAGTAAGTTACGGGGCCGTAAACAAACCAACTCTAGTTTTCAAGGGGTGGTAGGGGACACACATAATACACGTCGAGCTTTTTTCAGTTTCTCTCTACAAAATCCACTCACAAGTCTTTGGTCGGGGCTATAGCAGAAGACCCAAATGCCGCGCAGTGGAACTGAACTCAAGACTGCGTGGTTGGGAAGCAAACCACTTAACCACACAGCTCTACGCATTAATATTCTCCTTGACACATTCTCAAAACATGTCATAAACGCCACGCCAAATCAGGTTTGTTATACGTGAATAATTCCCTCTAATACTAACAAAATGAATACTTGGTCTCAAGCTATATACAAACAATTCTAGAAAAATGTGCTGCCTTCTAACTTTATTACAGCATCCGAAGCTTCGTTGCTCTTAAGGAATTTCTTTTCAATGTAATTTTATCTTCAAATCCTTAAAAATAACGTTACATAAATAAATGAAAAATAATTAAATGTAATTTTTGGGAAACGTTCTGATATAGTTAGTTTGTGTGAACCCATGATTCGTTACCAGCCGACAGCCACGCATGGTTAGTATGTTAGAAATAGCAGCTAACATCGAGTAGACCAGAGGTGGGGTACCTTTTCACGTTGGAAGGCTGCATTAAGTTAGTTGTAATCTGATAAAGCCGCATTCAAGTAATTTGAATTAGATATTCTTCAAATTATATACATTATTTCGTAAAAATCTAACTCCTGTGTACTAATTTAACTTGAAAAAAATGAAAGAAATTGTTAATTCTGAAGTTAACTAATCTTTTAATGACTTAAAAGACTTGTTCTGCAAAATTTGGATTCATTCAATAGGCCACACAGAATGGCCTTAAAAGGCCGCATGAGTCCTAGTTAGCAGCCAATGGACACAATTAATTGCGCCCAAATTGTTTCGTACACACATGACAGACGATAGACTTTTCATCAGATCGGACCGAGGAAACCATGTTTTTCATTGATCTTTCAATTGCTAATAACTATCTATCGGTCGCAACTCCAGGTAGAAGGAGCAACGTGAAATAAAGTGTCTTGCTCAAAGACAAAGCATCACCCGGTTTCGTACACATAACTCTTTCTTTGCATGTTTCTACTTTTTCTTGCAGCATCATTTATTCAGTATGTTACATATCATTTCATCCGTATTTAAAATTGAAATAATGTATGCCCTGCAAACTCCATTCATTCACAAGCATGCTTATATCCTTGCAAAGTGGCGGAGTTCTAATCGAAGCACCCCATTTTAACTCGTAACTTTTTTGTTTTTGAGAATTTTTCACAATTTTTTTTCTATCTTCTGCACAATCGAATTAATATGATTATGTAATTAAAACTATTTTATATATATTTTAAATCACCATCACCACCTAATTCCAAAAGTTTCCACTTTTTTCGAATTTTTTTTTTTTTCAATTAATGGTTTTAAAATACGGACAGTCCGATTCTGCCATTCGTTTCTCTTTATAATTTCAAAATAATTTTTTAAATACTTCGAAATCAAAATTGAAATCGTTTCGCGCATGCGCATTTGCTAACAGAAAATTGTTATTAAAATGAATTACCTTAACATACCTTTTTAAATTATTGCGAGAAAAACATTTACTCACAGAAAATTTTTAAGAATAAAATTATCTGTACCTTGAAATTATTGCGGATAAATTCCCACTATGTGCTTTTTAAACGTATTGTAATTCTTCCAATTTAATTTTTAAAAGTTTAAAACAATCACGCATGTGCACGGCCCGAGAAAAACATTTACTAACAAAAAATTGTTATTAAAATAAATTAGATAAAATAATAAAGTTTTGAAGGGTTTTACGGGGTGCTTAAACCAGAATTCCGCCCAAGTTTGACTCTAGCGGGCTGAACCGCATTTTCTTCAATCATTCATACATAAAAGACTGTAGGGAGGATTTGGCTGCTATTTCTAATAGGTCTCCCTCATTGGCTCATGTGAGTTGAGGGAGATTTGGCTAGTTTCTAATATGCAGAGAACTGTGATCACATGCGTTCCAGTAGTGAACATCCCGCTTTCTAATTAGTCACTCACAGCTTAATTATGACTATTAATTATCCAATATTGTCCTTGTGTGTCGCGATATACATAGAGGGGGGGGGTAATTTTGAATTGCATAATCGTATCAATCCCATTTTGTAGAAGATAGAATCGGAAAAAAACGTGAAAATTCGCAAAAAAATAAAACGCTATGACTGGTTAAAAAGGGGTGCTTCGATTAGAACTCCGCCACTCATTATTTTCATGTTATGGTTTGGGTTTTGTTTTTTGCATAAATGTTTGCAATTTTCTCACGCATTTTCCTTAACGTAAACAATACATTCAATTACACACTTGCCATGTATGTCCTCGTGACATTCTCCACACAAGTAATACAGATCGTGCTCTCTGCGTCTCACCTCAACTACTTTCCTCTATAAGACCTCGCTATGGTCATGTTGATTATAGAAAATAAGTTTAAATGGCTCAGCGCATCTAGCATCTCACTGTCTTTTTCAGCACTCTTAACAAAACACTGTGTTGTCCTTAAAACTTTTATTCTTTTAAGAAAGACATTACATGCACTGTTTTTGCTCTATTTGCTTTCATTTACATTCACATGCGTTTTGTATTTTTTTTTTTTCTTTTGTGTTTTGCATTTTAATCTCAAAATTTTTCAGTTTCAATGTTTACCTCTTCAGTGTTTTATTCCCCCCCCCCCCACTGTTCTATTACTGCTCTACTGTTGTTTTAAATGCTTGCGCACACACACACACAACATTCAATTTAACATTTTACTCCTCTCACAAACACAATTCATTTTCCTGCTTTGATTCGCTGCCAATTTCCTATTCCCGCGTGGTCCACGCATTCCTCTCACTTGTCCATCCACCCCGTCTGCCACACGATGGCCTGGTTGGATTTAACATTGGTGGTCGGTTGAAGTGGGGGAAAATAATAATAAAATAAAGTTTTAGGGTCATGCTGAGATTGACCAAGAGACACCCGCATGGCTTAGCGATTTTGTTACACCAGCCTTTGTCCTCCCGTCTCCATCACATGCTAGGGGAGTTAACTCGTACCACCACCACCACTCCCTTCTATCGTCAGAGTCGGTCGGAATTAGTCCTGCTCATCCCTTTATTCACGCCACCACTTCCGTGCCCCAGCGCCAGCGTTAATGCTCTTCACCCAGCTCCTCCCTCCATGTTTGAATTCTAATCCTAATGATGCTGTCAATTCACTTCCAAGTTGTGTTCTCTGCACCTGTACAAGTCGCTTTTGAAGGCCATCAAATGCCACTTGTGTAGTCTTAAGTTATCACAGGAGCTGCGTTGACATTACTAAGGTTCAAACTGGACATGCCACCTCAGCCTGGAGAAAGACGGACGAAAGAAATCTGACATACTTAGTAGGACAGAACCTTGTTCTGATGTTCAGACCACCATTGGGGATTTTGCCGTCGCCGCCCTCCAGAGCTTGTCAATCAATTGAGGGAATCTGTTGTGCACTGGGCGAGGGAGGAGAATAGACCCTTTAATGTCTCTCCAGGCTGTGGAAGAACCTCTGCTTGTTCTACAGCACCTCGGATTGGTCGAAACCGTTCCTATTCCCTCACATCTTCCCTTTAACGGCAGTTCGAACTGTTCCAGTTCACCCAACTACTGTCTGTGATCAGAACAGCCCCCAACAATGGTCAATCACCAAACTTGAGGAAGGCCGTTAATGCCAAATTCAGCGAGTTTGACACTAAAGGGTCTATTCGCCTCCTCTCTGTCCTACCTCGCCCAATGCACAACAGATTCCTTCAATCGATTGAAGGAGAAACATCCTCCAACCCCTTCGGATGACTACCTCCTACACTGTTTTTAACTTCCGACAACGTTAGAAAGGTGTTCTGGCGCTGGGATTGATGGTTTACTACCTCAGCATCTCAAAAAATGGGATCTTCCTGTCAGCCGAAGATTCCGGTCTTGAGCTCTTCTGGATAATCTCGCTGGCTCCAGAACTGAGGGGATATTAACCTGAGCCAGGGCCCACTTAATAATGAAGTTCAACTCGGTGTGACGATGGAAACGATCAGCATTTAGACGGCAAGACAAACCGTGGAGTCGGAGGGGGGGGACTACAACCGCGACATCTCAGTCTCCCACAGACGTCGGCTCCCACTCTGAGTGCAATTGAGAAGCGGAACTCATCCAGACTGAGCAGACCACCAATGTTGGCCACACACACACACACAGACAGCATCAATCCAGCCCCCTCCCCCTGAGAATTTCGCACTTGCAGAAAGTAGGGGACACCTTGAAAGTTGATCAGATTTATCAAAGAGAGAAAGAGTTGAAGGTGGCACCTAAGCGCAGATTGTTCCATACTCTCTGCTTCAGTCTATCCCTCAGCTGTAACAGGATCTGACAAACCAGCTCTCTCCACTGTAACAGACCTTCAGCCATCTCCCCATTGGAACTAGTCCATGTTGGAAAGGAGATGTTGTCTACCAAGGGGTGGGTGGAGGAAAGATAACGGAATATATAGACGAGCACTTAAGCAAACTCCCAAACCATGTGCGCAAAACAGCATGGTCGCGTGACTCTAGAGAGAGAGTCTGACATTGACCAGGTCTTCGAGTTACCAGATTAGGTTGTCAAAGCATTGGAGCGACGATGAGATCTATAAGAGGGACTAACTGCTCATGTTTTAAAGTAGGCGACATCCTTTCTGTGTATGTTTCCCCAGCCAAATCTGACTTTATATCTTGCTCGTTTATTGTTCTGATTATATTGTGGCTGTGGTAAGAAGTTTGCTTCTCAACCACATGGTTCCTGGTTCAATCCCACTGCATAACAAACACCATGGGCAGGTGTCTACTATAGCCTTGAATCGATCAAAGCCTTGTGAGTGAATTTGGTAAACGGAAACTGTGTGGAAGCCCGTGTTTGTCTTTGTCTCCCAGCACCGCTTGACAACCAGTGTTGGTTTGTTTACGTTCCTGTAACATTAGCTGTTCGACTAAACTCTTCAAGGCGATGCTCTAGCGTGGCCGAAACAAGTACAAGAAGATTTTCTTTGTTATTGTCAAAGAAATATTTTCAGTGATTAACGACAAGACAAGGGAGGTAACACTTATGTGGAAGAGCCGGAGCGTTTGTGCGCGGATGGTTTCGCACCACAGCACACTTTCCCGCCATAATCCATCTTTTCAACCGAAGCTTCAAGGAGCTCTAAAAGCAGATAAGGCCTCTAAGTGGTCGTCGAACACACTAAAAACATGAGCTGCAAGAACTATTAAAGTTGGGTTTGAATTGATAATGGGTTTAGCTGCTATTTCTAGTATATTAGGCGAACACTTACAGACGGCTGGAAAGTATATTGCTGAATGAATTGTGAGCAACAGTGCGTAACCGTATAAGCGCCGAATTTTGTCCTGATTTAGAATTTCTGTAACCTAAATCGCCGTGTTATAAAGTATTTAGTATTGGAGTTTTACTATGTATCATTTATTTCACATATAAGTACCATCTTTCTTTCTTTTTTTTAATCTTATATACTTAAACTATAAAAGAGAAAAAATATAGTGGGGCCGCTTATTATAATCACGGAAATGTTATCAACCAGCTGCCTTAATTCCAAAGTGATCACAATAAGCAGCTGTCGTTTTGTTTTCTCACATTTTAAAATTATTTTTTGTTTACAAATTGTATTTATCCACAAAAGTAATGTATTTGACATTCATAGCTTGAGTTAGACATTACTATACGATGTGGCTCGTAATCTGTCGGTTTCCAGGTTTAACATCAATAAAACCCTACAAATGGCGTTTTAATATTTTTTTCTTTTCAGTTTTGGAGTTTTTTCAGCGATTTTCGAGTTTGTCTCTCCACATTCATTTTGTCATCCAGTAGCTACATATGGCATATTTGGATGTGCAATTAAAATGTGTTGCTTTTTTGTTCGTTTATTTTGGTGTAAGTCCAGCATTTGGCGCAGTTATGATTTAATTAATTAATCTAATGTATTAATGTTCTCGGAGGATGGTGACTGTATTTCGTCGTTTAGAATTTATTATACACTTTCGTACTATTTTGCAAGTCTAGATGGAGGAAAATGGTTCTCAATTTGCACACGATATATATTAGGAATAATTGCTTTCGGCAAAAGAGACCGATAGAATAAGTACTGGGGTCGATTCATTCGACTAAAAATTCAAGGCGGTGCCCCAGCATGGCCGCAGTCTGATGACTGTAACAAGTAAAAGATAGGTAATTCATTTTAATAACATAATTTTCTGTTAGCAAATGCCTTTTACGTATCAATATATTGGTAGTATAATCGTTATCTCTGAAGGAATGTTAAAATATCTGAAATGCCGATTTAGTCGTTCAGAAATAATAATCTAATTCAGTTTCATAGAGAATTTTATCGAAACTTTTACTTGTTTGTCATTAGACTGCGGCTACGCTAGGGCACCGCCTTGAAGGATTTAGTCGGTCAAATGGACCCCAGTATTCAGAAGGGCGTCAGTTTTACCGAACCGCTCAGTTACGGGAACGTAAACAAACCAACGCCGGTTGCCGAGCTATGAGCGTGAACAAAGACACATATGACAGGCTTCTTTCAGTTTCCGTCTACCGGATCTACTCACTAGGCTTTGGTGGTCTGCCAGGGGTTATAGTTGAAGGCGTTTGCTCACGGTGCCACGTAATGTGACTGAACCCGAAACCATCTAGATAAAATTATGACCGGCTACTAAAAATAAACGGAAAATGCATCAGGAACATTGTGTTTCTGCTTACTGTTGTCACAAGAGAGCTAACTCCGTTTACTTTAAAAACTTTTTAAATTCCAGAAGTTTTAGGATTTAGAAAATTTATTGTATATGGGGTGGTATTATGCTTTTCACTACTAGCTGTGTACAAGCAATGTGTTGTCGCCTATTTTAGCTGTTTGCGTCAAACGAAAAACAAAAAAATAGTTGTTCGAAGTAGCAGTTGCTCGATTCAACAATTTAGTCGAATTAGAAACAGATTTTCAAAATACAGAAAATAGATTAATGGGCGAAAATTACATTGTCGCGTATTTGAAAAATGTGTTAATGTTTTCGTTGTGCGAACTAATTAGCTGATCAAAAACAAATGATGAAAAGCGTTATAGTCTCACGTTATGCGCGACTGCACATAAATAGTCAACTATACTGGTGTATTCTTGGAACGATTCAGTGAGTTTTTTAAGCTGCTTTGCAGAAATCCGACATTCTTTAGTACTTGTTTCGCACTCCATCCCGTTGAGTAACTTTTCTATATTAATCTCATTTAGAGATTGTTCTCTCTTCAGCTCTTCTAAAAATCTCCAAATTGTTGACCGATTCGCTGAAAGTTGATGCAGAAATGCTCGATGCCATACTTCGATAGCGTTATTTGTTTCTGGTAAATCCTGTTGCACTCTGTCAAAACAGGACCACATCTTTAAATCAAATATAGGCGGACGGCGACCATTACGAATACATGGTCGTCCTAGCCATGTGTCTTCGAAATAGTCGACTACTGGAAGAGCTTCTGTGGGATATATTGCTTCATCTACTAGTGCTCCAAATGCATCATACACTTGCTCTATTGGGACAAAAGCTAGAGCTAAAAGCATGCGAATACTTAATGAAAAATGTGCATCTGTGTCGTATTTCTCTTTTAGATCAAAGGCGCATACTTTTTTGTATAGGCAATGCCCTAAATGAAAAAAACTACCATAAAGATTAACGGAATCGAATTCTGTCCTGGTAGCCTTTATCATTGTCGATTCAAAGTCTGTAGTGATTGAATCAATGTTTGAAAATGGTACTAGTGTTTTTACTGTCTTAAGAAATCTAATGTACGTTTCTTCTTTCCTATTGGGTAACAATCCAAATATCAATGGTAGACAAAATCCATTTTTAAGAACTTGAATGGTATAGAGTTGATCGAATATTAACGGCACTGTTTTAAAAGTGCCATCCATGAAGACATTTCGACATGAATCAAGAACAGATAAATTTTGTCGGGTCGAAAAAATCAACATTCTGTCTTCATTTGGACCCGAATCAAACATCAGAAAGTCGTCTCCCCTATTTGTTTTGGTATATTCTTCGGAAAAGATCATATCTTTCCTATGGTTAGGTGCAGGTAACCCGCAAATTTCTCGTTGGCGCACTCGTCGGATTGTTCGTTTTATACTACTTAGTGGGGGTAGTGCGGGAACTGTTAGATTACTAATATCTGAAGCAGCATTTAAAATTACATATTGGGGTGAGTCGCGAGTTTCTTTAGAGTCATTCTTAATTTTTTCCATAAATCGGCGCACTTCAACATTAACAGGATTGCCGGCATGGTTATGCTCTCCAGAAACTGAAATAACCTCGTCTTCATCGGTCCTGGCACGACATTTACAGTATTTTTTATAATTCTGGCACTTCCAATATTTTTTATTTTTTAATTCTTTGTCTTTAACAAACAAATAACCATCTACTAACAACATCGGTTTTCCTTTTTCACTTTGTACAAATTTAGCTTTTTTAGTTTTGGTAGGTTCCCCTGGAAAATCTTTCCTATACTCTGCTCTTTCTTCTTGAGTTACTTGTTGAATAGTTCGTTTCATGTTGCTTATTGAAGGTAGTCCTGGAGTTGTAGCAAACCTGTTATCTGAATCTGTAGATAAAATTACATGCTGTGGTGAAGAGTCACAAGTTTGTTCAGGTTCGGTTTTGACGTTTTCCGTAAGTTGGGGCGCTTCGACACTAGCTGAAATAACGGTATGATTATGTAAAGGTGGTACTGGAGTTGTAACAATGCTATTATCTGGGACTGCATTTGAAATTACATATTGAGGTGAGTTACAAGTGTCTTCAAGTTCAGTCTTAACTATTTCCATAATTCGACGCGCATCGACCTTAGCTGGATTACCAGTATGATTATGCTCACGAGAAACTGAAATAATCTCACCACCAGCTGTTTTGGCACGACATTTACAGTATTTATGATAATTCTGGCACTTCCAATATGTTCTATTCCCAGTTTCCTTCTCTTTAACGAATAAGTATCCATTCAATAATAACAAAGGGTTTCCTTTATCACTTCGAACAAATTCAGCCATTTTTCAATATCATCGATCTCGGGACAAAGGGACGTAAACATGGTGCACACGCACGCGCGCACATATAAACTACGACAGATTTTAAATTTTAATAATTAAAAAAAAAAGTGTTAATAAAACGTGATCATATAAACCTTTTAAAAAGTGAAATTGTTTTAATATTTGTAATTCGATTAATTATTGATTCGAATAACTGTTACTTCCATCAATTGTATTTTCGTTCATTTGTTTTCGATAAATTCTGTTTCGATCAATGGGTCTATAGACTTAACATTTTCTTCTGCGCTGCTGTATTTGGCTCTCTTCATCTGTTTATGCAGGTCCGAAGTGAATAACCCAAAACCGTATTTACTGAACTAGATGTAAAGCAAATGCTGCTTTAAAAAAGAAAAAGTATTAGGATATAATTTCTAGAAAATATAAATTGATATATAGGTAATATAAATAGTCATAATAATAATAATAATATACACACACGCTGATGTGCTGAAGATGCGAGGACTACATCTTGTATGGACGATACATCTCTTCGCACACGTGAATGAATGAATGTGATTGCTTGTATGTGTAGGCTTCTCTATATATGTATGCGTTTCGTCTGAACGTATGTATGCGTATGTATATATAATAAATTATA
The DNA here is from genome assembly GCA_027564515.1 of Octopus rubescens. Classification (NCBI taxonomy): domain Eukaryota; kingdom Metazoa; phylum Mollusca; class Cephalopoda; order Octopoda; family Octopodidae; genus Octopus; species Octopus rubescens. Next base: position 19,582,781 of record JAOPUL010003032.1, on the reverse strand, counting down.
GGTAATGATGATCGTGTCTATTCTTGTAGTAGTGTGTATACAGAAACTAAGTCGGTTTGGTTGTTTCTTTTCTTCGTTTCTTTTTTCTTTCTTTTGTTATGTTTCGATAGGTGACAACCGTAGCTTTAAGTGAGCAAGCAACTAAGCTACTCACGGTGTACAGGAGGATTCTAAACAAACATCGATTTAATAAAAACATTTTTTTTTGTATGTGTGTGTAGCTACCAAAGGCAGCGCGCTGGCAGAACCCCAAGCACGCACGCCGGACAAAATACTTAACGGTATTTCGTCCGTCTTTGCGTTCGGAGCTCAAATTCTACTGATGTCGACTTCACTTTTCATCCTTTCTGTGTCAGTGAATCGACTACCTCCTCCCTTAAAAAAATTGATGATCCTGTTCCAAAATTTGAAACCGGTTTTTTTTCTAGTAAACTATCATTGTAATTAACTCTTCTCACATCTTTTGTCCGTGACACCTACATTTTCCCGTGTTGAAGGTGTTCGTTTATGTTGGGACTAAAAGTAAGGGCCTTTCAATGAGTAATGGTTTGGATAGGTGTTCAAAGTGTGTAAGATCGTGTGTTCGATTCTCGGCAACGCGTTGTGTCCTTGGACAAGACCCTTTACTAACTGTTCCTCCAGTCCACTCAGCTGGCAAAAAATGAGTAATTACCTGTATTTCAACGAGCCAGCCCTGTCGCATTGTGTCATGCTGAATCTGCCTGAGGGCATGCGTGTTTGTGGAGTACTCAGCCACTTGCGCGTTAATTTCACGAGCAAGGCTGTTCCGTTTGATTGGATCCACTGGAACCCCTCATCGTCGTAACCGACTGAGTGCCAATTAGTTATATATAGTTCTGGAGTTATTCAGAAGAGCTCTTTAACCAGGTTATTAGAAAATTCATCTATAATTTGAAGAATTTTCAAACCTCAAAAAAAAATTAGCTACAATTGGAGTACAAGGACTTGGGCAAGATTAAAATGTTTGGTGGTTAGCAGACCCTCCCCCCTCCTCAATGCTCAGCAACAGGACGGAGCTAATGTTTCTTGTGAAAATACTGCTGACCACCAACCCTGTGTTTGTTGCTGTCGGCTTTTATAATCATGCACTCGTCCTTAATACTCAAGGGAGTTCTAATATGGCGTAGTCTTTCATAGATAATAGCTTATTATGTAAGCAGACCATTATTTTATCCTGTTCTCTTTTACTATAGTTGATAAAACTACACTAAAAGAGTCTACCTTATCAGACGACGAACATCTGAGTTCTTTGAAAGATTTTGCTATTCAGGAAATGGGGATATGGTGAAACATAAAAGAGATGTGTGATGAATGTGTTGCAAAACCTCTTACAATGGTGGTTGTTGTTTAGCCCCAGGTCAACCTTGATCAAGCTGACATGGTCGAAAGCATTCAAAGCATGGCAATCCCACATTTATTCCAGGCATTGGGTATCGCTACATAAACAATGGTGACCATATTTTACACACACGCACACACACATTTTTTAAATCATATTTCTAATGGAATAAGTTTAAAACGTTTATTAAATGATTGAGATTTTGGAGGTATTTAGTAAAAAGCTGATGTTTGAAGCATAGCTTAATAAAAGATACTTTACATTTTGATATTTTAGGAATGGATTTAGCGGCAATTTTTCCGACTTTACATTCTTAGTTCAAATGCCGCCGGGGTCGACTTTGCCTTTCATCCTTCCGGGG
>JAOPUL010003032.1:19269972-19280281 GCA_027564515.1 Octopus rubescens | reverse complement strand
CATTCAAACTTTTTTGTCGGAGCTATTGCAATGTTCAACAAATCACCCGAGCAACGCCGGGTACGCCTGCTAGTTTCATATATATCAAACTGTAGTGTTTCTTCCTTCAACGCTTTTTCGATAAATTCATTTCATTTTATTAGCGTATATTTCTCTATATTAGTCAAAACGTTGGTATCTTGTTAGTTCAATGAACCATTAAAATCTTTTTTTAAAACTTCAAATCCATAAACAACAGCAACAAATAATTACTTCTTTAATTTTCTTTACTTCCTTTCATTAATGTATTATGGCGCAGACTTAGTCCATTTCAAATATATTAATATTAACTCGATTGAGTATAAAACGTAACGCTCTTTTTTCTGGCTATTTTTCTTCGCTTTTAATCAAAACAATCCTATTCTTAACTGTCTGAATACACACTAGTGTCTTCTTTTACACTACAGCTTATTTAAATGTCAATCACTTTTCAAATAACTAGTATTTTAAAATTATTTCGTCATCTTTCCCCTTTAGTAATGTTTAATAATTATGTCCTATAGGAAATTATGTCCTATAGGAACAATTATGTCCTATAGGAGAAATTATGTCCTATAGGAAAATTATGTCCTATAGAAAAGCAAAGTGCAGAGATGGAAAAAATAGAAGGAAAGATAGAAGAAAAATAAAACGAATCCTCTGTTGAAGGTAAACGAGTAAGCGAAGAACCCAAGAGAAGCTTGACTGAATAAGTCAGAGGTCAAGCAAAAAAAAAGTAAGTTGGAAGGAGAAATGGGATGGTCACTGGTCACATGGTAGTGGGAGGAGAGGGAATAGAGAAAGGAGAGAGAAAACTCCATGCATGCATTTATATATATGCGCGTATACATGTATGTACGGTTTATACACAGTATCCTAAGGGAATTGTAGGAGCGATTCAAATAGGAATCTTACAAAATTTGGCATAATGAAATTAGCTTTTCTCGTCAGCTCTCGTCAGGCTGCCAAGTAACCAAAATGACAATGGATACCGATAACTTTTGAGAATTCCCGATATGATACAATATTTTAGGAAAATACTCAGGTAATGTTTATATATTATTGGATTTTCAGATAACTTTGTTCGGTATATTTTAATTTAATCCATATTTTTCTGCAACTATTATAACAAATCAGCCAATAATATATTCTCCTTCATTTTTCACGACTTCTTGTCAACGTTCCACTAGCCTTTCAACGTCTTGAAGGTAGACATCACCGGGTCCTGACTCGAAGACTTCATCGAGACATGTTTTCAACTCCAAGTAGTGGTCGAACGAAAACGCTTCACAGATTGTTGGTGAGCGATCGAGAAAAGTAATAATCTGAAAGTATTGTATCATGAGAATACAAGATCGGTGAGATCGCTTTCCTTAGGCGGTGTTATTTCGTTAACATCATAGAACTATGTCATAGATAAAGCTTTGAAACAGACATGAAATTAACTATGTTTAGCATGCAATAGGCACCACTAATACATAATGCGTTCTAAACTGCCCCTAAACTAATCAAGACAATCTTCTATGTGATTTAATCGCAGTAAAGACTTTCTTTTACGGCGGAGCTTAAGGTGTGTGTTTACTAAACAATCCATTTTAGTAAACGCTCTATATTAAAGTTTAACATGAACTTATTTTTATTCTAACGCCTTATAGTGTATCGTCCTCAATTAAAGTAAACAGTAACAAGGTCATAGAAGAGCCATAAAGTAAACATACAAGATAACCGTCAAGGATTTTATAAGTGAAATGAAATAAAACAATAAGGTCAAACATAGTTGTAACGCGAGGGAGGGGGTTATAATTAATGATACACAATGTTCAACATAATATGTAATCCTAATAATAAAATAAATTAAATAGCCATAGACGATATAAACCGATGCATAGGGATTATGTATTCATATTTAAATTGTCATAACCTACGCTGTATTATCACTATAGCAATTATTATCGGACATGCCAAAGGAGAGACCAGCGAGTGCGGCAATGGACTGGGGCGGAAGGCGGGAAGAGGGAGAGAAGGAGGCCAAAGGAGACATGGAGACATGCGTTCCAGGAGGACCTGAACGAGATGCATGTCAGCTGGCACGGTGCAAGAACGGTCGCCAGGGACCGGAGTAAATGGAGGGGACTCGTCGCCCAATGTTCCAATAGGAACAGGAGGAAATAAGAGAGAGAGAGAGAGAGAGAGAGAGAGAATTACTATCGGAGTATTGACTTTGTGCCATTATATAAATGAGTTGTGTAAATCCCAAGTGCTGTTCATATTAAATTAGTTTTCGGTTAGTATGATTGGAAATTTGGGAAGGATAGATGACCCAATGATAATGAATTTTTAAATAACAATACATTAAGCCGGTTCAATCCTGTAATTTCATTTCAACCGAAGTTAGCAAGACAGCTGTGTGAGCATATTTTCACCACGAAGCCAATTAAAAATTGATCAGAGGTCGGTATATATGTTTATATATGTTTATATATGTTTATCCATAACCTATACTCTATTGTTACTCTAGCTAATATATACGTTAACCTGAAATCAAAAGTTCCCTAAAAAGCCAGACAGTATGACATTCGAAGGTCAGCTAATCAACAGGTGTCATTTTACTGTAGACATTCAAATGAAGTCAGGTAGATTGCCATGAGACCACTTGTCAAAACTATCCTTCAACCCATCTTAATCAACTTAAGCTAAGAAGATTAATATTTTTCAGATCGTTCCAGTAAATTAACAACAGACTGCTCCTGCTGAGTTTTGATATTGATGTTGTAGTTGTTAATATCTGTGGTAATAACGTCCGAGATGGAGAAGATGGAGATGAAGATGGATGGAGATGGTTATGGTAGGATTGGTGGGGTGATGGAATAACTTCGATTTATGAATTACTGACTCTGCATCTTATGACATATAAAATATACGTTTGCTGTGAGTACAGATGCATACACATATGCATACTTACACACATACACATACACATACACATACACACACACACACACACACACACACACACATACATACACACACACACAAGCCCGTTTGTTTTACGTAGATTTTTGCTGCAATTCTCGGCTTATTGGTCGAGTGTTACCTGGGCTATGCCACATGTTCTTTTTGTATTTTCCCACGGAGTTTGCCATTTCCTTCACTTATTTAAGTATTTTCATAGTTTTTTATATAGATAGATTTTTGTTGCTTTTCTCGGCTTGGTAGCCGGCGTTACGTGAGTTATGCCATACACTCCATAAAACGCGAAATGGCTTAAAACTCACGAGGAGTGCTGATGAAGAATTATGCAACGTACCCCCTTTTGTTAGTAAATTATATATTCTATTTCTTCAACCTTTATTCCATATGTTAATGTACCATGTCTTCGTCTTCGAGTTTCTTTTGTTCAGCTGTCTCTCTCTCTCTCTCTCTTCTTGAAGACATCTATTTCCTATCACTAATATGTATGAATGTATCTTTAAACAGGTTTTCTTGAGCCATAGGCTCATTCTATGTAATGCAGGTGTTTTTGCACCTTGACATCACATTCTGTGATCTATAGTTTCTTTTTTGGTTAGCATTACAACTTATGTCTTTGGACATCTTTTATATATATATGTATTGGTTTTGTGTGTAGCAATTCTTCCAATCTTGTAAGGTACCTTACTATGAAGAAGATGCAAATATACCTTACTGTTAAATAATCTCCTTGCATCTGAAATATGTTTCTATTACCAAGTACTCATCTGTTAATCCTTTTGATACCAACCCACCTGAGGCCAACTCTAATTTTATAATACATACTTTATGTTTAACATGATGTAAATTAAAACCTTTCATCAAAATTTCAAGTTAATTTATGTTCCAAACAGCAGTTTAATAATGACAAAATTATTTTCTGAATTAATTGAAACAAAGACAGTATATTTCAACAGATGTATAGTAACAAAAAAATGTAGCTATTTTGAGAACATTACTTATACTAATTCAACTGTACAGTGACCTTCGTAGTTTATAGACTTATCTACTCCTTCTTAGACAAATGATTTAAAAGTATATAAAAGGTTAAATCTCATTGATTTATGTATTATTTCAAAATATTCCAAAATAAAATTCAACATAGCAAATTAGCTTCCATGCAGTCAGTCAGGTGATTAAATATATTAAATTATGCTGAAACAGTTCTGTGCAATTTCCAAAATGAAAAATACATACTGAAGACTTTACATCTTGGATAGTATTTTCACAACAAGGATGAGTAGGATCTATGCATGAATGGTCACAAGTGGCGCTAAAGGAAATTTGAATTTAAATATATTGACTTTTATCTTAATTCCTTGGTTTGGTTTTATATAAAAATAACCTTCTTCTACTTGAATGCTGTTTCACTCTATTATTATAAAATACTTTTTATCCTCATCAAATGTTCCTGCTGAAAACTATTCAAAACTACTTATCTCACTGAATATATGAGGTGCATTCAAAAAGTATCCAACATTATTTTTTTCCACCAAAACTAAAGCATTGTAGGCAAAATCCTTTGGTTGGGAGGTGATGCCACCCTTCCTGTGCATAGATGAACATTTTTGCGCTAGTAGGTCACATCAGTTCCTGGTTGTTATGCCTAGAGTACAGATGTGTAGTGCGAGTTCATTCGATTTTCATTTTCATACAAGGTGACCAAATGCATCGAGCAGATTATAAACCCATGTCTCATCACCAGTGATGATGGTCTTCATGAAATTTGGGTCAGGATTTTCATAATCCAGCATGTCCTGAGCGATTTCCAAGCGATGTTGCTTCTGCTGCTCCACCAGCACCTTGAGGACGAATTTCACTAACACTCTCTACATGCTTAAATCCTCTGTTAAAATGGAATGCACTGATCCTGTGCTTATTCTCACTTCTTGAACTATTTCCTGGATTATTACATAACAGTCTTCCATGACTATTCACCGAACCTTCTCAATCGGTTCCTTGTTTCAACTTGTGGATGGCCTGCCTGAGCATGCCTTGTTCTCCTCTGAGATGCAGCCATGTTTGAAGCAGTTGTAGCACTCCTTGATCTGAGTTTTGCCTATGGCATCATCGCCAAAGGCCTGCTGAATCTTCTGGATGGTTTGAGCTTGAGTATCACCAAGCTTTTAGCAAAACTTGATGCAATATCTCTGTTCAAAGCATTCTGTGAAAACGAAAATCCGACGAGTGCACTCTACACATCAATATTCTAGACATAACAACTGGGAACTGACGCAGCCTGTTGGCATGAAAGTTTTCATGCATGTGCAGGAAGGGTGGTGTCACCTCCCACCCAAAGGATTTTGCCTACGCAGCATTAGTTTTGGCAGAAAAAAATAAAATTGGATACTTTTTGAATGCACCTTGTATATTTGCTGGAAAATCATTATATTTTAGATTAACTGTGATTTCTATTAACCTAATTAAAGTTTTAAAGTCTATCTTACTTATATTTTTCTTATAAACAAGACTAATTTAATTACTGTGAACTTTCACTTTGTATATTTTGTTTGATTTTTTTCTAAATATAACAAGATGGTTGTTTTAAATGATTGTCAAAAAAAATATTATTAATTGTATCTACCTTGCTACTAGATACAGTATACATTAAAGAGAATGGGATAAAGAAATTTACACTTAACCCCATTTTTAACCCATTGAATTTTTACTCTGATTTAATCTGTTAAATAGTTAGGTGGATTTCATGTAGGAAATTGTATATCATGTCCACATTTATGTAAGGTGCTTTCATGTGTAAAGTTGTTTCTAGAATAGAGAGATGTACAATACAGACATTTTGGGAGCCAGAAATATCTGGCTTATCATAAAGAGTTAGGCTCATTTACTGATGAAACAATTTGGATGTAGATGGAGCATCAAAAATTCTTATTTGTAGTTCACAGATTGGTTTTCTATCTTTTAATCTTTTCAGACTTTTTAAAGAACTAAAAATATTTTAAAGAAAAAAATGTTAAGATACTGAGAGAAAATCATTTTGGAGGATATGTCATTATACAATTATGTCGTGTAATATGTAATTAACATTAATGTACAGATAATCTTGGATATCATTATCTCCTTAATGATGTAAAATAAACATTATATAAAAATTTAATGCAATATATTGAGTCAAAACTCTTGTATCATGATATACTGATTAAATAAAGGAAACAAGTGAAAACCTATTTCAATTTTTACTGACATTTAGAAGACACGTTCTCCCATACCAACCTTGTGGCCTCTGCCACAAACGGAGGAGAGGAAGGTCCATAAGTACAGGAGCTTGGCCGGCCGCTATCAGTTCATGCCAGTAGCCGTCGTGTCGTCTGGTGTCCTTGGTCCTTGAACCACAGCCTTCCTCCACCAAATAGGGTCTGCTGTGGCCTTTTGGAGAAAATGAGCCCCGCGAGATGGAATGACTACTGCAGTGAGTGTTGCTGGCCATTCTCCATGGCAACTCCACCGCGGTCATTACTGCGGGGCATGGCCAAATCCCCCCCTCATCCTGGGACCCGTGCCGCCCCTGCTGCCTGCCCCCACTTCTTTTCTCTCTACATTCCTTAGAAGACTAAATATGATAAAATAAAGGAAGTACAAAAATATTTTCAATTTACTTATTGGCCAAGCTTTTTCTTCATGATTATTTATTCTTTTCTTGTTATCCACAAAAGTCAAAGTGATGACTGACCAAATCAACATAGTAATTACCTGCTGGCTGAATAGTTGACTTTATACTGTACTTTTCACTGCACTTTGTATATGGCTGTAAGGTTTAGTAATCTACTTCATTTGTTGTATGATAAATAACACAAAGAGGTACAGGTTACCATTTCAAGGTATTAGGATTTTTGCTACTTTATTGATATTGAAATATAATGCTATGTAATTTCAGTTATTTATATAATCATATTGACCACCTAATAAGAATCTATTATTTTTCACAGCAAATACTGACTCTTGTTCTTATTTGGTGTTCTTGGTTATGGAGCCATTCTTGTTGTTGGACAGACTTTCTGAAACAAGATGCATTAGTTTTAATGATATATTAAGTTACAAACCTGAAAAAGATAGACTCTAGATTTATATTGATTCTATTGATGGTAAAAATAAGTTTGCCATCATTCTTTCAGATTTATTCAGATGAGTATAGCAAAGATACTCTGCACTTTATTGATTTAGAACAGCTTTATTGGTCCGATATATTGTATTACTTGCTGAAGCAAAAAAAGATAATAGACTCAAGTGTCTCAGATTAATGGAAATTTTGATAGATCTATCAGTTTTCATCAAAGATAACTTTGCTGAAGTGCAGATTAAAGGCTAAAAGGCTTCTATTTGATAGTTGGATTTCTCCCTTGAAGGGGCTCAGAAACGCAACCAGTCAGCCTTAACAGTGATGATTGGCTGAATTTACCTTGAAGGCCTTACTTGCAAACTAACTACCCATGTTAATCAGATAGTCATAATATGCTATGTTGCCGCTGCTGCTACTGCAACCACAACAACAACAATTACTACTACTGCTGCTGCTGCAGCTATTGCTGCTGCTGCTGCCACTACCACCACCACTACTACTATTACACTAGCTGATGCTACAAATATTACTACTTTCAACATGACTACCAATACAACTAAAAATATTTTCACTGCTACTACTATTGATGATATTGCCATACAAAGGCTATATGCTATTTTAACTATGCATTACTAGTGCTATTGTAGCAGTAGTAGAATTCCTCCTCCTCCTCCTTTTTCTTCTTCTTCTTGCTTTCTGATGAGAAATTCATAGACTAAAATCTATCAGGTTTGAAACCTAATAGATGTTTGGATGAGTGTTATTCAAATGTAATGTATTGGATTGATTTTGCCTTTCATCCTTTCATGTTCGGTAAAATAAGTACCAGTTGAATACTGGGGTTGTTGTAATCGACTTACCCACTCCCTCGAAATTGCTGGCCTTGTGCCAAAATTTGAAACCAATATTTTGATAATGTATTTGCTTTATTCATCAAGTTACAACAAATCATGGATCAGAACAAGTAATAATCTGAGAGAGAGAACTAAGTCCAAATTATATGGGTGTGGTATTAGTTGAATTCCCTCAAGTTCCTGGAGTTTATTCCAGGTTGTTTGAGTGGTATGAAGTCTTGTGTTGTCTTGTTGCAGAAGAGCTCACTTTCTGTTAACCAATGCCATGTATTTTTGCCGACAATGGCATACAACCACTCCAGCTGTTCAGAGTTATTATTATTTCAGGAATTGAACTCGGAATTGCCTGGAATTGAACTCAGAATCTTGGGATTAGTAGCCCTCATTCTTAACCACTACGCCATATGCCCATGGTCAATTATGTAGTTGTATGGATGTGAGTGGGAAGGAAGCTGACCTGGAGTAGAGAGGTCACAAATGGCAATGAAATGACTTTGACCAGCATAACCGAATGATTAAGCAAATGAGTTAACCAATTGACAAATAATAAAGAAGTGGAATAGAACCTGTGTGTGTGTGTGCCACATGTTGTTGTTGTTATTGTTGTCGTTGTTATATAAGCTCAAACCTTTCTGCTTCAGTCAATCGGTAATGTAGGTAGGAATGTCTCTGAGTCTAAAGAAGTTCATTTTGCAATTAACATTGATCAGTTGAACCAGTTGATCAGCCCTCACATCAGCGAGGGGGGCTGGTACACTGTAAAGCCGTCGAGAGGAAGGCCCTGAAATGGTGCACATTCTCTCCTGATGACCCCTGAACCCTACTGGCATCTGGTATGCAGAGTTTTCGACTGATTGCACTTGCACAAGCAAGCTGTTTTCAAGTCCCAAGTTTCAAGTTAAAACCCACTGAATGAGATCTTAAAGCAAATATATTCTTCTCTAGCTTCAGATCAACAAAAGCCTTCAGAATCAAATTTGGTAGACAGAAACTATATGAAGGCTTGTCTGAAGGACCATTCCTGTTCTTGGGTAATGATAGGGTTAATCTTTTACCTGGTTAAATACTACCTCTGCCTGGCCCTTGGGTGCCTTTAGCTAAATGCAGTCTATTGCAAGCATTCAGGTGATGTCTCCCACCATTCACAGAGTACCTGAAAAGGATCACGAGTACTACCCTTCCTCCTCCGATTAAACCATTAAAAAAACAAAACAATATACATGGGAGTTGAATTAACTATTTAGTGGAGTTTTGTTGTTATTTAGATCTAGATCAGCCCTGAACAAACAGATTTTTTTATCAAAAGCCTCCTTGTTTGCTAGTTAGTGGGTAAGCTGTATATGTGGTTTTGGCATGAGTTCTTGATAAACCAATATCAGAGCTTAAGTGTTCTGATAAGAAATTCTTCACTTATGCTAATAGCCATGAGTAAAGGCCCCAATCTCAAAACATTTTATTGGAAATCTAAAGATTCTTTGTTGTACCAGATTGACAGAATTGCTTTCAGGTACTGTACATAATGTCTCACGATTCATACTTATGGCTCTTTATGTTCTGAGTTCAAACCTTACCCAAGTGTGACTTTGTTTTACATCCTTGTGGGGCTGGTAAAATAAGTGCCAGTCACTTGACTGGAGCTGATATAAATGACTGTCCCTTCATCTCCCTTAATTTCTGAGCCTATGAGAGAAATCATTATCATTTTAATTAAAAAGGCAGGGAGCTGACAGAATTGTTAGTGTGTTGGACCACACGCTTAGCAACATTACTTCCAGCTCTTTACATTCTGAGTTCAAATCCTGCCAAGGTTAACCTTCCCTTTCATTCTTTCAGGATTGATAAAATAAAGTACCAGTCAAGTACTGGGGGAGGGCATGGAATCAATTAACCCCCTCCCCTGCCCTTAAAATTGCTGGCCTAATACTAAAATCTGAAATGGTTATCTAATCTAAATACCTTGCAATATTTAGTGTTTTTTTTAATCTTTTATCTTTAATCTTTTACTTGTTTCAGTTATTAGACTGCAGCCATGCTGGGGCACCGCTTTAAAGAATTTTTAGGCGAATGACTCGACCCCAGTACTTATTATTTTTTTTAACCCTGGTGCTTATTCTATCAGTTTCTTTTGCCAAACTGCTAAGTTACGGAGATGTAAACACCTCAACACCAGTTGTCAAGTAGTGGGAGCAACAGACAGACACACACACACACACACACACACACACACACACACACACACACAAACATATATATATATACGATAGATTTCTTTCAGATTCCGTCTACCAAATCCACTCACAAGGCTTTGGTCAGCCCGAGGCTATAGTAGAAGACACTTGCCCAAGATGCCACG
>JAOPUL010003032.1:18995612-19006109 GCA_027564515.1 Octopus rubescens | reverse complement strand
AGACAAGCAGTATACTCCTTTCACTTCAGTTTTAGCAATACTACTCCATATTTATTACCCATGTCTCACTCCCTTCAATCATAGCATTTCTCAGACAAGCAGTATACTCCTTTCACTTCAGTTTTAGCAATACTACTCCATATTTATTACCCATGTCTCACTCCCTTCAATCATAGCATTTCTCAGACAAGCAGTATACTCCTTTCACTTCAGTTTTAGCAATACTACTCCATATTTATTACCCATGTCTCACTCCCTTCAGTCATAGCATTTCTCAGACAAGCAGTATACTTTTTTCCCTTCAGTTTTATCAATATTCCCTCCCTCGTTAAAGTAGCACATTATTTGATTCCTTGAACTTCTACCATGGACATCTTCCTCTAGTTATTGTTCAGTCCATCTTCTCCATCCAATTTCACCTCAATCAAATATTTATCAAGATTAATAAATAAATTTGTGGCAACAAAACTTTCTCTTGTGAAACAAGGAAAATATATTTGTCTAACAATAATCCTGCATTAATAAGACATGATAGCATCCTGGTGATTGGATAACATCCAAACTGGGTTATTAACAGAGAAAAACAGCTGATTCTGAAGAGACAAGTGATGGCTTGTGTTATCAAATAATAAAACTAAATTATTCTCACTTTGTGAATTGTTAGGGTTATTAGTGTGTCTAGTAGCTTGCAGTTCTGAAGTTAAATTCAATTTAAACCAATTTAAACTATAGTTCCATGGAATTCAAAATTTATATAATTATTTTTTATTAGAAAATGGACAGTGGATGGTCAGAATTGTTAGAACATTGGACAAAATACTTTAAGGCATTTTTTCTGGCTTTTTACATTTGAAGTTCAAATTTCACTGAGATAAACATTGTTTTTCATCTTTCCAGGGTCGATAAAATAAAGTGCCAATAATATAGTGAGGCTGATGTAATTAACTGTCAAGCTGTGTCCAACATGCAATGGGTTAGTATGGTACAGTTGAGCCAAAATCTTTGTTCAACTATGGGGCCCCAGCAACAGGTGAAATGACACTCCAATTGGGATACACATCAGTTATTTACCTGTAATATTGTATTTTACTATCAAGATAACACAAACACACACACACACACACACACACACACACACATTTTTCTATCTTTGATTCAATATGCACATGTCATATTTGATGGCGTATAGGATGCACTTTTTCCTATTAATTGAATGTATCAAAATGTTGCTTTGCATCTGATGTGGCTTTAAAATGACTTGGATTGATTACCAGAAACCTTTTGACAGTGTTCTATAGTCATGGATACTGGAATCTCTCCACACAAATAAAGTATCTCCGACTATACTAAAATATATCAACCATACAATGGCAAACTGGAAAACCAGTATAACATTGAAAACTGAATCGCAAGTCATTAAAAACCTGCCCTATACCCCCATAAGAAGAGGGATTTCTATTGATAACTTTAATTATTAAGAAGATTGAAGGTAACCCTGCTTTACAAAATTCACACAACACCTTCCCTGGAGCTATTAAAATGAAGTATATATTTTTGGGTGGAGAAAAGGTGTTGTGTGACAATCAGGTAATTACCTCAGTCAGACCCCATGTGAATCTTAGCTAACGGGATGTAATAGTAAGGATCTTTTGGTAGGTCAGGATGAGATGGTAGAACGAGGTTATATTTAACCCTTTACCATTCAGATTACTCTGTCAAATGTTATGCATATTCATTCATGTTCTTTTGAATTAATCATGCATTATCTCAAAGCTTTGAGATTTCTATGATGTGATTGTTTATGATTTGAATGACACTGTCAGGTAGGTGTGAAAAGTCAGATCTAGCCAATTTGAACATAAAACAGGTAGAGTATTTTGGGCTGGATATGGCCAGTTTGAATGCTAAAGGGTTTAATATGACAAAATATTACATAATCATTGTTTATATGGATTTCAGAAATTTAAATGATTTATCTGTTATTGGAACATCATCATCATCATCATCATCATCATCATCATCATCATCATCATCATCATCATCATCATCATACTTTAACATTCGTTTTCCACGCAAGCATGGGTTGGACGGTTTGACTGGAGCTGGCAAGCCGGGGGCTAAATACGATGCTCCCGTCTGGTTTGGCTTGGTTTCTACAGCTGGATGCCCTTCCTACCACCAACCACATTTACAGTGTGTACTGGGTGCCACCGGCACCGGACGTTCGACGGTCGGGTGCTTTTTAATGTGCCACTGGCACCGGACTTTCGACGCTCGGGTGCTTTTTAATGTGCCACCAGCACCGGACTTTCAACGCTCGCTTCCCATACAATCCACATTTACAGTGTGTGCTGGGTGCTTTTAACGTGCCCCCGGCACCGGACTTTCGACACTCGCTTCCATACAGTCGCCGTATAGCAGTGAGGTGTCGATTCCCATACAGCCACTTCTATATGACATTTGAATATATACACATATATATATATATATATATACATACAGGGATGTAAACACACCAACACTTGTTATCAAGTGGTGGTGGGGACAAACACAAACACAAAGCACTGGTGATGGTGCCACGTAAAAACACCGGTGATGGTGTCATGTAAAAAGCACCAGGTACACTTTGTAAAGTGGTTGGCGTTAGGAAGGGCATCCAGCTGTAGAAACCATGCCAAAACAGACTATGGAATCTGGTGTGGCTCATGACCTTGCCAGCTTCTGTCAAGCCATCCAACCCATGCCAGCATGGAAAACGGACGTTAAATGATTATGATGATGATGATGATATAATGAGAGAAAGAAATGGAGAAATAGTTGTGTGTTTGGAGAGGATAGATAGATAGATAAAAATACATACTCACACGAGCCCATAAACTGCCATATGTTAACTCACCTTGGTGTAGATGATCCCAAAATCAGAGTCCTCTTCTTCAGGGACAGGAGGCCGTGAAGGGGTCAACTTTAAGGGGTCTGGCAAGGAGATAATTTCACCATCCTCTCCAAACCACTTTTTGTCCTGTGACACAAGAAAAGGAAAGAAAATTAATCAATTAATTTTTTTAAATCTAAATGAATAGACAAAAATATAGACACTATGTTGAAAATCATTCATACATTAGGTTTTTTTGTATTTGTGAGTTGTTTACTGAGTTAATCCCATTTACATCCTACTTGGTCTTAGTTCACAGGATTAATTCTGTAAACTAGACACCAGTAAAACAATCAAATTCTCTCTCTCTCTTTCTCCTTATATATATATATATATATATAAATAGAAAATTGAAAGCTGAATCAACAGAGAGGAGTTACAACTAGATGAAATCTCCAGGCGGTTCAAATGCAAACCTTTCCAATATCCAAGGGGCTGAAAAATGTCATAAGAAAGGCACCCAGGTGTCATGACTTGGATGCAGCTTGGCTCCCTTAGAGTATAAGAAGTTAAGGACCGAACCATTTCCTGAAAGGGGTTTCTTCTCTGAAGACCTTCTGCAATCTCCCTCTCACTTGATTACCATCTACCAACTGACTCCATCACATGTTCACTAGTTAACCACCATCATTATCATTTAATGAACACATCCAATTGTTTATCTCTCATTCATTGCATGTTAACATCTAATACCTGGTATTTTGTAAATCAAATAATATCAACAAAATAAACATTTATTGTAGATCAGTTTGGAGAAATGTGTAACTTTTATCATACATTGATCAAGTGTGTGAATTCTATAGTTTCTGTTTGTGTCATCAAAGTTTTGGTTGGGTTTCTACATATAAAATATGATAGGAGAATAATTAAAGAGTAAAACAACTTTACTTCTCTTTGAATTTATTAAATTTATTCACAAAAATTGACGAGATCAGAATTCAGGAATCTAGAAAAAAATAAGCATACTGTATCATCGATTGCATGGGTGAACAAGGGACGTGTTTGAACCATAGGTAGGGGAGGGTGGTTAGGCTATTGAAAAGTATATTGCAGTCTCCACCCAACACTGTGACAAAGAGCAATATGCCTCCAGCGTGTCCTTGGGGTGGGGAATAGTAGCACAAACACTGCAGATCCTGGGACCCCAAAGTATGTCCAGCAGGGAACAACTCATTTTTTTCGTTGAGAACTGGACATTAATATAATCAACAATATTTAAATGAAAAACACATAATTAGGTACTTTATACAATAGAGGAAAATGTAAAAAATGAATTTGTTCAATAAAAACTAATACAATTGTTGTATTTTATTCACCAGGACATCTAGTTTTATCACTGATATCATTATTGATCAATATGAGTGTGTGTGTGTGTCTGATGAGATGCACGGGTAATTTTCTTTTTCCTCTATGTTTTTATTTATATATTTGCTTATTGAAAATTTTAGCAGACCATGGATCATCTATTTGAATAATATGTACTGTCCACGTGACATTTCAACTCCTATCCGAGGGCTTCCCAGCTATATATTTGAAGAATACATCAACCTGCAACCAGTTTGATAAGTGCCTACACACGAAGCTCTCGGCCCCTGAGTAACTTTGTTGCTTCTGTTAACATTAATAATCCTTTCTATACTGGGCATGAAGGCCCGAAATTTGGGGGGAGGGGAGTAGTCGATTTTTATCGACCCCAGTTCGTAACTGGTACTCACTTTATCGACCCCGGCATCATTTGAACTCAATGTAAAGTCCGAAGAATTGCCGCTAAGCATTTCTGCCAGTTCGCCGCCTTCTGCTAACATTAATAATAAAATATATACATATATATATATATATATATATACACTCTACCTCACTCTAGGTGTCCTCAGATGCGAGTTCCCATCCCTGGTCTCTATATGTCTCATCCTTCTCCAGCTTACATGTCTGTGTGCCTAACAGTTGCTGATCCTCATGTCCGCTTGTCCCTGGTCTATATGTATTGTCTGTCCGACTATAAGTTCCCGGCCCATATATCTGCCCCCCCCCCCGCCTCCCAGTCTATTTATTCCAGATCTTTATCTGTCTCGACCCAGCTCTATATGCTCGTCTGTCTACAAATCGCCTGATCTATAGGTCTGTGTGGTGCCACATATAAAGCACTCGTGACTGTGCCACGTAAAAGCACCAGCACCGAGAGTCCGGTGCCAGTGGCACGTTAAAAGCACCCAGCACACACTGTAATGTGGTTGGTGTTAGGAAAGGCATGCTGCCGTAGAAACCAAGCCACATCAGACTGGAACATGGTGTAGCTCCCCAGCTTGCCAGCTCTGGTCAAACCGTCCAACCCGTGCTTGCATGGAAAACGAACGTTAAAGGAGGGGGGAGGAGGATTATGATGATGATAATGAATAAATGTTTTGTTAGGGTACATTGTTGAGAGAATGATTTATCACAAATAATAGTTATATGAATCTTATTCTATATGAATACGTTTATGTTTAGTTAAGTGATTTTTCTGAAAAAATGATTTTCCACAGGTCTCACAGCGATATGGTTTCTCTCCTGTGTGAATGTATTTGTGATCACCCAAATGACTTCTTCGAGAGAATGATTTACCACAGATATCACATTGATATGGTTTCTCTCCTGTATGAATGTATTTGTGTGTATTTAAGTTTCCTGCCTGAGAGAATGACTTGCCACAGACATCACAGTAGTATGGTTTCTCTACTGTGTGAGTATATTTGTGGCTAGTTAAGCTACTTTTTTGATGGAATGATTTTCCACAGATATCACAGTGATAGGGTTTCTCTCCAGTATGAATACGTTTGTGTGTAGTTATGTTACTTATGTGAGAGAATGATTTTCCACAGATATCACAGTGATAGGGTTTCTCTCCTGTATGAATACGTTTGTGTGTAGTTATGGTACCTATGTGAGAGAATGATTTTCCACAAATATCACAGTGATATGGTTTCTCTCCCGTATGAATACGTTTGTGTGTAGTTATCGTACCTATGTGAGAGAATGATTCTCCACAGATGTCACAGTGATATGGTTTCTCTCCTGTGTGAATGTATTTGTGTTTAGTTAAGTTACCTGTATGAGAGAATGATTTTCCACAAATATCACAGCAATATGGTTTCTCTCCTGTATGAATATATTTGTGTTTAGTTAAGTCACTTCTCTGAGAGAATGACTTACCACAGATATCACAGTGATATGGTTTCTCTACTGTGTGAATGTATTTGTGAGTAGTTAAGCTACTGTTTTGAGAGAATGACTTACCACAGATATCACAGTGATATGCTTTTTCTCCTGTATGAATGTATTTGTGTGTAGTTAAGTTACCTGGGTGAGTGAATGACTTACCACAAACATCACAGTGGTATGGTTTTTCTACTGTGTGAATGTGTCTGTGATCAGTTAAATTATTTTTTCCAGGGAATGATTTACCACAGATATCACAGCAATGTAGCTCCTCTCCTGTATGAATACGTTCGTGAGTAGTTACGGCACGTATGCGTGAGAATGATTTACCACAGATATTACAGTGATATGGTTTCTCACCTGAATGAATACATTTGTGAACAGTGAGATTTCCCTGATTAGAGAATGACTTTTCACAGATATCACATTGGTATGATAATTTTTCTCTTTCTTTTGTCATCTCCTCTGGAAATAAGCCATCCTTTATATTTCTCACATAACTCATTGTTCTATAATATTTCCTACACAATCACAAAATATATATCTAAAGATGATACAAACACCTTTGCAGATTTTTCCAAGTTCAAACAGAATGTGAAATACTTTTGTAAAAATTCCAGGCAATAAGGAAAAGAAACGTTGCTATTAATTTAGAAGAGATATTTCAGTTATTCACCATCGATATATCCTATAAACAGGGTTACATCTATTATTTATAACATCTCCCTTTTGTGTTTAAAATATGATCAATATTCATGATGCATCTGAAGTAAACATTCCTTTATTTCACTGACATCGGATATTCTGAAATGGTATAGAAACAGTATAAGATATAGAAAATACATAAAAAGCAGAGATTCAAGAAAAAAGTCACTATTGTTTAGCCCCAGGTCATGCCTGACTGAGCAGATCTATATGAAAATTAGGTTGTGCTCATAACAGACCAAATATAATTTTAACTATAGTTTAGTATTCACCCACCACAACTTTTCCCTTGTAACTTGTTGCAGATAATTTTTTATTTTAAGGAGCTAAAAATGAACATAACTATTAACATGGATCATTTTGACAACATAAACAGCTAAAAGAGATATGTGGAAAGTCATACCTCTATGATAAAGTGGCATTCCTACAGATGTGTAAACCCCTCACCCCCGAATTTCTTTCCTCATAACTTCCAGAAAAATGGATATTTTTTAAACGAAATTTCCTACAAATACCGTTTAAATGCTGTAGATTGAGAGTTTGTAGAGATTTGTCGCAAAAAATATTTCCTCGGCGTTGGAGAGAGTTTAGGAAAATCTACACGAACCAACTTTTTTTCTTCCTCATAACTTTCAGGAAAATGGATATTTTTTAATTAAATTTTATACAAATATCTTTTAAACGACATAGATTATGATTACAAAGAAATTTGGTGGCAAAATCTTTTGCAAGGCTTATTTTCGGATTAGAAGGGCCCATATAAGTTTGAATTTCTCCGTTTGGACGGGTTTTTCGAATTTCTTTTCACCACAGACTTTGGCATGATGGTAGGCATATTTTTATTTTTTTAAAAAAAAAAATTGGGAAATATTTTTCACTCTCCCACCCCACTCTGGACCGATTTTGGCCAATTGGCGGGGGCGGAGGTGGACTACGCACTTAAAAACCATGGGCGAAACTTTTTCGGTTAAAAATAATTTAATCTTTTCAGGGGAAGAAGTGTGATTTAAGGGAGATTTGGCTGTCATTTCTAGCACATCTCAAGACCACCCTTCTCGTTTCTTTCTCACTTAAATATTTATTGATGCTTTTCAATTTTCGCCCCATAAATACATTTTATGGAATGATGATGCCGAAGTAACACACGAGTGGTATAAGTAACAACAACAAAAAATGATAATTTAAATTTTTAGCCGCACCCCAACAAAGCGAGGCCATGTGTATGTGTATGTGCCCCAACTAAGCAGGGCCGTGTGTATGTGTAGTAAGAAGAGACATTTATGCTATCAAAATAAATTCTCTTTTACATCACTCTTTTAAAAATCACTCTGGATAAATCTCAGCAATAACCTTCTCAGGATCTCCAATATTTCAGAATTATAAACAGAAACAATTAGGGGCAGGGGGGCAGGGTTAAAAAATCATAAATTTTCAATATTTTCATTTTTTTGGTTCATAAAAAGATGCCTATTATCATTCCGAAGGCTGTGGTGAAAAGAAATTGGAAAAGCCCCGTCAAAAAGAAGGAATTCAAACTTGTCTGATTTGAAACTCCTCCACCGGCACCCTTACAAAAAGTTTTGTCAACAAATTTCTTTGTAATCGTAATCTGTGCCGTTTGAAAGGTATTTGTATAAAATTTCATTAAAAGATATCCATTTTCCTGAAAATTATGAGGGGTAAACATCGTTTTTTCCAACAAATCTCTACACACTTTCAATCTACAGCATTTAAACGGTATTTGTTGAAAATTTCGTTAAAAAGTATACATTTTTCTGGGAGTTATGAGGCAACAAAGTCAGTGGGGGGGTACACATCTGTAGGAATGCCGATAAAACAATACACTGCTTTGAATGGACACAATCAGCAAGTGGAATATCTACTGTAATGAAAGAAATTAAAAATTTGCTGCTTCTTCATTGCCATGCCAAGTAAAATCCAAATTTTCTTGGCATAATTACAGAAGTTTACGGGAGAATAGAATTAATATCGATCTCAGACAAGCAACAATAAAAACTTTCATTTTTATCTGGAGCTCTCAATGAACCAGTTTCTAAAAATAAAATATGTATTACATCTTACCTGTTATGATATATAAATCAGTGTTTAATGTGAAATATCTTTAATTACACAAAGACGCGATGGAACAGGAAATATAATTTGAAGACACTTCAAAACACCGACACGGAAAATCAACGAAACGAACTAACAATCCGGAAGTTGTGTAACAACACATGTCAATACTTATTCGTTGAATATTAAATTAAGGTTACAAATTTATATTTTATTGCTATAATTACATTTCGAAAATGTGAATTGTAACAAACAAAATCCGAATGATGACAAATGATACAAAACTAGAAGTAAAATGGAGGGAGTGTGACATCGGATAGTCCTGTGTTCAAAGGAGAGAAATAAGAAAAACAATTGAAATAAATTCAGTAACAAAATAAGTTTCCCAAGGTGGATGTATTTCATAATTTCACGGAAATGTTAATTATCTGCTCTTTTTTGTATGTGTGTTTTAATTGTTTCAGTTATTAGATTGCGTCCAAGCAGGGTCAATGCCTTAAAGGGTTTAGTCGAAAAAATCGACCTCATTGTTTATTTTAAAATCTAGTAGTATTTTTATCGAACCTATAGTTGACAGAAACGTAAACAAAACGGCAATCTATCGTCTTTGGTCTCGAAATTCTCATTATGTTCGTTAGTTTCCGTAGAAACAAATGTTATTTATTTACTTCTGGTTTCATGACGTGTCAAACGCGACATTTGCTTTGAAGTTGGAAAGTGAAAGAGTAGAGAGACGCGCGCGTGTATGTACGTGTATATGAAAGATATTAGGTGTACGCGTGTGTATTTATGTATGTACGTGTATATGAAAGATAATGGGTATCAGTGTGGTGTGTGTATTTATGTATGTAAGTATATGAAAGCTAATGGGTGCACGTGTGTGCGAGCGTGTTCAGCTTTTTTGTATTTGTATTCACTCACACACGTACAGACGCATACACACATTATCATTCATATACACGTACATACATAAATACACACACGTACACCCAATATCACTCATAGACACATACATACGCGCGTCAGCCTCTCTACTATTTCACTTTGCTTTGAAGTTGAAAAGTGAAAGAGTAGAGAGACGCCAGCGTGTATGTATGTGTCTATGAAGGATATTAGGTGTACGCGCGTGTGTATTTATGTATGTACGTGTATATGAAAGATATTAGGTGTACGCGTGTGTGTGTGTGTATTTATGTATGTAAACTAACGAACGAAAAGCTGTTAACATTGACAACCTTGAGACCAAAAACGAAGGATTGCCAACAAAGCTTGTCAGGCAATGTGTGTGTCGGGGTGGAGTGACTCAAAGACACTTGTGTGTGTTTCTCCCACCAGTACTCCACAACCATTGTTGGTTTGTTTACATTCTTGTAATATAGTTGATCAGTATGTGAGCGATAGAATAACTATCAGATTCAAAATATGTTCAGTCAAACCTACAAGCTGCTACTTCAGCATGGCCGCAATTTATTGACTGAATTTAGCAAAACATATTCCCCCCCCCCCCTTTTATTTTATTGTTTCAGTCATTACACTGCGGCCATACTAGAGCACCGCCTTGAAGAATTTTTTCTCGAATGAATCGACACCAG
>JAOPUL010003032.1:18332901-18344519 GCA_027564515.1 Octopus rubescens | reverse complement strand
CTTGTGTCTGTGTTTGTCCCCCACCACTGCTTGACAACTGGTGTTGGTTAGTTTACGTCCCCGTAACTTAGCAGTTCGGCTAAGATATCGATAGAATAAGTACCAGGATTGAAAAAATAAGTACTGAGGTCGTTTCATTCGACTAAAATTTTTTCAAGGCGATGCCCCAGCATGGCCGCAGTCTGATGACTGAAACAAGTAAAAGATAAAAGATAAGATATAATAATTCAAGATAAAATGTCATCCCGTATGTTTTACTTGACAAAGTAAAGTATGAATAAACAATGCGTGTGAATATAATTTAACGGTCTATCTCGAAGCTATTACAACAAGAAATTATAGTTTGTAACATATTGGGTGAAAACCCACATTGGATTAAAAAAAAAAAAGTGAGGAGCTAGCCGCGGAACATGAACCACGATACAACACTAACGATAACAGGCGCGCTACAACCAATCGCACCAAAGTAACCTCTGTCTTTCATCTCTCAAATTAGGTGCTCTATTCTCACAAGCGATGAAAACAGTTTATGTCTAGAATATAAAGGTAAAAGCATCCAGAAAAATGCCAATACGTCATTTAACGGTATATATCGAAGCGATTGCAGCTATGAATAACACCTTTTAATATATTGCACTGTCTAAGGCCGTGAGCTTATAGAATCGTTAGCACGCCGGGCAAAATGCTTAGCGACATTTCGTCCGTCTTTCTGTTCTGAGTTCAAATTCCACCGAGGTTGACTTTGCTTTTCATCCTTCGGGATCGATAAAATAAGTACCAGTTGAATACTGGGCCGATGTAATCGACTTATCCCCCTCCCCCAAAATTGATGGCCTTCTGCCCAAAATTTGAAAACAATATATTGCACTGTATTATTTATCGCTGTCATGGTTACAGATGTAAGGTTCGATCCCGCGTATAGCTTTACACAATTTTCCATTCGAGAGGTTTAAACTAATATATTACAGACTATTATTTATAACTGTATTCGTTTCAAGTTACATCATTAAATAACATATACTTATTTCTTAATATGTCCTCGTATAAATGTACGTACGTATGAATGTATATGTCGAATAATTGGCACATTTAATTTGACTAAACGTTATACCTGGTGAAACTTCAAAGTCACAGTAATTAAAATATATTACATTCTTCTCTTGTATTGAATTATCTATTCAGTTAATACTCGCTGTTTTATCCATATAAAACACGCTTTAATGTCTGTCCTACTTATTTTTCTATCGGTATTTTTTTTCTTTCTGTAATCCATTCTTTGTATCTGTTTAAGCCTAGCTTTCTATCTATTCCTTTCTTCGATTCGTCTATTCCTACTCTTTTCTCTGTATCCCCGTGCCGTTCTCTCTCTCTCTCTCTTTCTCTCTCTCTCTCTCTCTCTCTCTTTCAATCTCACTCTCTTTTTCTTTCTTTCTTTCCTTTTCAGTCAACCCATTATTTTCTTTCCGTCTCTCAATTCCTTAAAGGTATTATATGACCATCCTGTTTTTAAGACTACCTATTCTTTTGGCACTGACCATTGACCATTATCTTGGTCAGTTGCGTTTTGTTTTCCGATTTGTCTACGATTTTAAATTTAGTCCCAGCTCTTTACAGATATATATATTGTTTTTCTCTATATACATTTTACTAAGTTCGAAAGAACACCACCTTTCCTATCAGCGTTAATTTTTCACTTGTCTTAATTCTGTCGAACAGTCGAAAGGCTCTTAACGTCTACAACTATATTAGTGTCGTTTATATATGACACTGTGCTTGCTTATTCGTTTCTTTCGTTTTATATATTTTTTCCGTCCTCCTCAAAACTCATCCTTTCTACCATTGTAGAAACCTTGTATTTTCTTATTTTTCTTGTTCGTGCTCATTGTTCATGTACGCTCATTTATACCTCAACAGCTTATGTTGCTGACATCTTCAAATTGAACAACATTATTGCAAGGCGTCGAAATTGTGTTGATTTTTGCTCGATAACTAATGAGAATTTGAGCCTGGTGTCCGATAATAAGGCCATGACGTTGTCTGCATAATGCCGCTAAGGATCTTCCACATTCTAGTTCATGCGGGATGCACTTCAACGTCCCTGGTTTCTGCTATAGTGGTAAAAGCGTCAATACATACAAAATAGACAAGAAGAGACAACTTTGACCGACAGAGCGCATAATGCTCAATTATTCCGGCAGGTAACCATTCACATTAAACATCGAGCAGATGTCAATGACCATTTCAGCAATCCAACAACTGCGTTTAAAAGAGTTATAAGTCGAAAATTGTTCCTCTTGTTTGGGTCCTTCCTCGACAGTACCACTGCTACTCATCTCACAGAAATGAGAATCCTCCCGTTTTACGGCTATCTGTGGTAGATATCTTCCGGGAGAGTCCAAACCTAGTCTGGCATACAAAAGTAAAGCTCATAGAACAGACCATCCAAATCAGGTGATTTGCTACAAAATATCGCTTTACATATTTCACGGCATTTATCGGCTTTTCGCAACACTCACCCTATCATGCAGAGAATCGCAGCAGGCCTTCGAGCTAGGCACTGAAATCCATCCTGCATTCCATCCCACCATTCGCCCGGACATTCGACCAAAGAGCTACTTAGGGTCGAGTAGCAGGCAACCACCCTGATCCACGACTCCACAAACAACAAACACATCCGATATAGACAGCACTCATAATCCCTCCCACCCGGCCCCACACACCACCAGACAAACAGTGTAGTTGGTCTGGTGGTGGACCAATCAAACGGAGTTTATGGATGCTGGTCCCTAAATTCAATACCCTCCCCTCCTCCACCCGTACACACTGAAGCAGCAGCAGTCTAGCTAACGGAATGAGTCCTGCCATCCACAATACAGAACATAGCCGAGCTACCACTGTCACAGGCAACGAAAAGCATTCAGTTATAATAGTGTTAGGGCTAGCAAACTACAAATGAAAATAGTAGGTAGAAGTGGTGCAGGCGATAGTAAGTGATCAAGTGATAATTTGCCAAAAGGCAATAGTTAACATGTGACGCAGTGTAACCGTGACATTGTCGGACCGTCGGCGACTGAACCGGCAATTCCACTAGGCCTGCTTGGTGAGGAGGGTGAAATATTGATTTCAGACCCCTGCGGGATAAAAAAAAAAAAAACAGGGGAAAGGGCAGCGGAACTCAGAAGAGTTAATGGCCATCCAAAAACAGGTGGACAGAACTTGATAGCCTTGGCCGGAAGTCTGTCTAAGAGAAAGAACACTTTGATTTAAAATCTTGGGTAGATAGCTTTGCCCCATAGGCAGAAAAGCTCTTCAGGTTTGACTGACTATCTTTCTAGAGATGGTGTCTCGAAAAAACTGGTTGGTGGCTAACCAAAAGAAACACCTCTTGAATGAGTGAAAAGGTCTAATAATGGTTATACAAATAACGATGTTAACGGGACTGGAACCAAAGGTGAAGGTGCTGCGTCGGAAGGTGTTCTATTGTTCCGTAGGGTAGACCTGATCGTCAGAAAAAGACTGCAAAGAGGGTGTGGGATAAAAAGATAAATTCTGTTGTCATGGAGTGCTATTACAGAAGAATCCCAGTTGATGAAACTGGAATCCTAAAGAGAGGATATAGACAGAGGATGTTCCGAGATTGGTCTGAGAGAGGCCTGTGTGAAACAACGGAGCAGAGACTACTGGGTGACCAAGCTAGAGCAATCCGCAAAAATCAATGGTTATCTGAGCTAGAGCTGGAAGCCATATGGAGGTAAATCAATGAAGTCCAAATTGAAGAACTAACTGGAAATGAACATAATGGGCAAAAGATAGGTGATGAGGCTACAGGAGAGGAAGGTAGAAATGAAACTCATCCTGAAACTGATATAGCATTAACATATGTAGAACAATTAAGCAACGAAGAACAACAAACTCTGAAAGAGACCATAGCAATTGGAAAGAAGAGAGAGTTTTCAAAAAATAAGAACTTTAAGAAGATTGACCAAGGAAGAATGAAATCAATAGTAGATAGAGAGTAAATAAGATAATCTATTATGTGGAGGTAACGAATGTTACAGATATAAATGATCTTATGAAGGCAGTCAGTATGTATGCAGCAAAAGTGATTGGAATGAAAGATACATAAGGCAGGAAAAATGATGAACCATGGTGGAAAAGAAGAATCCAAGACTCAATGAAAGAACTCAGAAGAGATATCAACATATTGGAGAGACTAAAAAATAACCAGCTGACTTTAACGGGGAAGTGCAGAGAACTAGGTTACAAATACAAGATCAAGAAAAGGGGACTAGGTAGAATTTTGGAGACTGGTGGCTAAAGCGGCCAAAGTCAAGAAGTGCAAACAACGTGTGAAGCGTTTCAGGCAGAATAGACTTTTACTAGAATACCAAAGGAAGCTATAACGGGAACTAAATGGCGGAGACCGACAGGAAGATGTAACCCCAAATGCAGAGGAAAGTAAGAAATTTTGGAGTAACTTGTGGAGTAGTAGAAAGACACATAAGTTGGATGCAAATTGGCTTAGAGAATTGCAACAAGAGTCAACATGTACCACCCAAAGCGGGGTTAGGATCACGGTAAAAATGATCAGGACACAGTGCCGCAAAATCCCTAATTGGAAGGCCCCTGGACCCGATGGAGTTCAAAGGTACTGGATCACGAAGCTTACGACATTACATGGAAAGATTGCAGTCGGGTTTAATGAAATATTAAACAACACAAAGCCAGTACCATCATCGATGACATTTGGACAAGAGTGCTTTGCCTGACGGATGCATCAAAAGGGAATGCTGTGGAGAATTTCCGCCCTATTTTCTGCCTTCTAATTCTTTGGAAGTTATACACTGGGATCTTGTCTGAAAACATATATTCCTTCTTGGAAAATGAAAACATCGTTCCAGAAGAACAAAAAGGAAGCAAACGAAGAAGTAGAGACACGAAGGAACAACTCTTGATTGATAAAGCCATCATTAGAGATTGCAGATGGAGACATACGAACCTTTCAATGGCATGAAATGACTACCGAAAAGCATATGACCTCATTCCTCATTCATGGAGTAGCCAACAATATAAGAGAATCCATACAGCAGAGCATGGTAAGTTGGAAGGTTGAATTAACGTCATGTGGTAAAACGCTTGGAGAGGTCACGATCAAGAGAGGATTTTTCAGTGAGATAGCCTGTGTGTCATGTACATGATTCCATTGTCTATTCTACTGAGAAAAACTGACCTTGGTTTTGTGTGGGGACAACGAAGCCTTAAAACCAACCATTTGTTATTCATGGACGACTTGAAGTTGTTTGGAAAGAACCAGGCGCAGGCAGACTGATTGATCAAAACAGTACACTTGTTCAGAGAGGACATAGGAATGGAGTTCAAGATAAAGAAATGTGGAGCCCTAATACTTCAAAAAGGAAAGGTGGTGAGAACTGAAGGGATAGAACTGCCAGACGGAAGTGTCATGAGGGACATTGAAAAGAGTGGTTATAAGTATCTTGGCAATATAGAGACTGACAGAATAAAAGAAAATGAAATGAAGAGTTTACACAAGACAGAGTACATGAGATGATTGTGTTTAATTCTCAAATCAAAACTAAACTGGAAAAAATAAGGTAACTGCCGTCAATATCTGGGCTGTATCAATACTATGATATGGAGTGGGCATACTTAAATGGACAAAAGAAGAAATAAACCAGATGGAGCGAGAAACGCGCTATGGAACCTTACCTGAGATTGAGAATAGGTAGATTGAACGCTAGAAAGAGCAGTACCTAGAACGGTATAAATGGAGAAATAAGAAATAAAATAGAAAATAAGAATAACTTAGATACGGCCACTAATGAAAATAATTTAGAAGATAACATTACGAGTAGAACGACTGATACATGTGATTGCGCAAAAATAGAAGATGCCCATTAAATCTTAGATGTATGGAAGCTTACATGCTAAAAGTGGCGTGCATAGGATATACTTACCACGAAAAGATGGATGCAGAGGTGTCATAAGCTGCGAAGATTGCATAAGAAGTGAAGAAAATAATCTTGGATGGTATATTCGGAACAGCACAGAACCACTACTCATGAGAGTTAAATTGGTTGGGATCGTTGAAACAGAGTCGTGCACCAACAAAGAAGAGGTAAAAAAAAAGGAAGTTGAATAGAAGACTGCTGGATGGAAAGACAAGATGATGCATGGACAATTCCTAAGAAGAATGGACAAAAATTCCAATACTGGAAAGATCGAGAAGCATGAAACATGGGCCTGGATGAGGAAGGAACAGAAGCTCTATGTGCTGCGCAGGAGCAGGCATTAATGACTAACTACATAAAATTCTATATTGACAAAACGATCGAATCACCACTGTGCAGAATGTGTGAGAAGGTTGGAGAAACCACAAGCCACATTGTATGTGAATGTAGCTCTCTGGCACAGCGGGAGTACAAGAGAAGACATGACAATGTTGCTCGAATTGTACATTGGTTTTTATGTGCGATATATGAACACCAACCACCAGCTGTAATGGAAAACGATATAGTTAAATTGCTATGGGATTTCAGTGTGTAATGTGACAACGTGAATGAAACAAGAAGACCTGATTTGATACTAGTTAAGAAAGAAGAAAGACATTGCTGGATTATTGAAATCACCATTCCAGGAGATATCCGCGTGGTAGAAAAAAAAAGGAAAAAATAGATAAGTACTAATATTTGAAGCATGAGATAGCACGTTTGTGGCAGCTGAAGAACGTGAAGGTTATACCTATCGTGATAGGGCACTTAGAACAGTGACAACCAAATTTCAGAAATGGCTTGGCAAACTTGGACTCACTATCAAGTCTGAGATGCTCCAGAATGCAGCACCATTTGGAACAGCCATGATTTTGAGAAGAATTATGTCAATGTAACTGGAGTGAGAAAAATGAGTGGACCCATGGTCATCAGTTATGATCAGCTCATGATCAAAGGATATCTTCACACTAGAAATGTCTGAGAAATGTTATGATAATAATAACAAAAAATTACCTCTTTGGAATGTATGGCCTACAAAGATCAAAGACATGGTATGACCGAATCGCAGCAGTTATCGAGAATGAAGATTACAAAATCATGTAGGATGCAATGATTCAGTATGACCATCGGATCAGACGTCGGAAATCTGAGATTGATATGGTGAATAGAAAAGGAAAACACTTGCACGATAATCTCGGTGAAAACAGGATCAAAGAGAATGAAGAAAAGCTGAACAACTATGACGACTTGGATTGGGAAATACGCAGGTTATGGCCAATGAAGAGAGTGGACCTGATGCCAATAGCACTTGGTGCGCCTGGAAGTATCAACACTCAACTACCAACATGGCTCAAAAAGATTGGTACGAATTTAAGACAGAATACCTACAAAAATCATCATTGCTTGGAACTGTAATGGTTCTCCGCAGGGTTCTTGAAACACGATCAGTAAACAAGTGTCACCTCAATCTACTGGCTGTGGGAAGCTGGCACTTTCCATCTTACCCAGCAGAATATGCTGAGAGTTTTCATCAAATATTAAGAGTAATGATGATGATGATGATGATGATGATGATGATGATGATGACCACGACGATGACAATGATGATGATGATGATTATGATGATGATGATGATGGTGATGATGACCACGACGATGACGATGATGATGATGATGATGATGATGATGATCCTTTCTACTGTAGGCACAAAGCCTGAAATATTTCGGGAGGAAGCTAGTCAATTATATCAACCCCAGTGTTTTGATTGGTACTTATTTCATCGACCTGGAAAGGATAAAAAGTAACGTCGACCCCAGCGGAATTTGAACGCGAAATGTAAACACAGACGAAATAGCGCCGAGTATTTTGTCCGGTGTACTAAAATCCATAAACGAAAATGCCTAAAGCTGAATAAAATGCTGAACCTGTATATATAATTTCTATTATATTAATTTTTTCGATTTAATACAATATTCAGTGATTTTGTGGATGTAAGAATAGTAAGCTGTAGTGCTGATCCCTTTCCCAAGAATTACTATGACGCAAAAAGAATCGATTCTGTGCAACGCTGCGTAAACTACTGTAGATTAATTTACATTCTTCATCGCTAAGTGGTATAGTAAAGCAATGAGTGGTTGATATCAAAATGATAAAATAGTTTGATCGTTACCTCGGTAATATAATTTAGATTCCCAATGGGAAATTGTGATTTGATTTTCCTACTATTCATTACCTGATTTGAAAATAATTTATTTACATTCAGTGTAATCCCTTTTCATATCCCAGCAGGAAATATTTTCTTTGCATCTCTCATACTCTTGGGAAAGGTATTTATACAAAACCATAAGCTTTGGCTACTTTTGCAAATGAATTAACGACAGCAATAATGTACTTGATATAAAACTAATTGATTTCTAATTTGTGTACAAGGTCGCAAGTCACTGGTAAAGATTACAGTCTACTGAATTGCCTCATTTATTGGTTGGCAAATATTATATTAAACTAAGAGGGAGGACGGAAACCACGAGGACACAAGAGGGACGAGAAAGCAATGACAACCCGGGAGGAATTTGAAGGTAAAATGAAAATTAGACTTTACCAGATACTGTAAGATCTATAATTTAGATTTCTATTAATAATGTCACTTCAACTTCCCCTCTCGTCATAATGTTGTTTCTAATTTCGACAGATGACTAGCAGTTTAAAGGGAAGGATTTTGTCGATTAAATTTACCCCAGTATTAAATTGGTACTTTAACTTTCGATGCTGGAGGGATGAGAAACAATGTAGCCTTCGTCGGTATTTTGAACTCAGGATGTTAAGGACTGGATTAAATACTGCAAAGCATTTCTTCTAATGCTCGAACAATTCTGCCAGTTATCCCTGTTACTTTCTCACATACACACATGTGTATATGTATGCATGTATGTATATTTCGGAATCAATAAACATTATTGTCCGTCGAATTTATTGGGGGGGGGGTAACGAAATCGATTATAATACTATAAGAAATGTTAGTTGCCTTAACTTATATTGGAGATCATTCATTTGGAATACGGTGACTGAGATAATCTGTAGTACCGTACGCAGATTATCGGACTCAACAACTTTTGATACTTCGATCCATGAACTGTTTCCAATTTGAGTTCAAATCCTGCTAAGGTCGTCTCTTGTTTTCAAACTACAGGGTCACATAATAAAACTGGTGAATTATAGTGGTCGATATAATCAGAAACAGATGTTTAACTTACAACATAATCTGAAACAGAAATATGTAGACTACGCAAGGCAGAATTCTATAGTCAAAAATATAATCCAGTTTGTCGTTTCCTACAAAACCAATATCGGTGTTTCTTTCCTTGAAACTCACTAATTCTTTTTGAGACTATGTTTCCTCTTTCCTGAGGTGTCGCTAACAATTACTTCAAGATTTTTGTCTTCTTCCCCCAACTAAGAGGATAATTTATGCCTATCAATTAATACATTTTTACTTGCAAGCAGCATTCAATACATCATCCATTTATTTATCTAAATTCATAAAGGTAACGACGGGGCGGAATCGTCAGAGCATCGGACTGAATTCTTTGTGGTCTTTCTTCCGGTTCCTTACGCTTTGCTTTCAAATCCCGCCGTGTTCATCTTTGCTCTCAACCTTCCAGGATCGATAAAATGCTGTATCAATGGGCCCGATGGTATCGACAAACCCTTTCCCTCATAATTGCTGGCCTTGTGCACTAAATCAGAAATTAAAGTCAGTGATATTATCGAATGGTTAGAGCATCGGGAAAATCATTTGCGTAATTTGTTCCGATTGCTTACATTGTGAGTTCAAATACCACCGGGTTGAACTTTGCCTTTTATTTTTTCGGGGTCGATAAAACAATGTATTAGGCAAGTTCTGGAGTCGATGACATCGATTAACTCCCTTCCCTTAAAATTCCTGGTCTTGTCCCTAAAAAAACACATTTATCCAAATTCCTGTAATTAGTCTATTGAGTTAATTAATATAATAAACGCTTCGTTCGTGAAAGGATGATGGTATTAGGAACATTTTATAATTAGAATTATTATTTGGTAAAATTGGCAATGAATGTAGGCTCGGTAACATTTCAAGATATATGGGATCTTTTCTGTTGCTGTCATGGTTTTGGAAATTTTTTAATTACGCCAAAATTTTTTTAATTTGGTATATTGATGTAATTTTTCCCGCTGTCACTTGTTCCAGGAAAAATTCAGAAATATGTTGCAGAGGTTTAAAGTTTAATAACGTTTACTTAATCAGAAAATAGGATTTGGAAGCTGGCATTTTGTGCGTGATAGCTGTCTAGCACAACATTACGACGGCGGCAATAGAAGCAATATATTACGACGACGAAAGTTGTAAGAAGTTTTGAAGTTTT
This sequence comes from Octopus rubescens, assembly GCA_027564515.1. NCBI lineage: Eukaryota > Metazoa > Mollusca > Cephalopoda > Octopoda > Octopodidae > Octopus > Octopus rubescens. The sequence goes on along the minus strand of JAOPUL010003032.1, from coordinate 18,334,111 downwards.
AATAAATTTAAGAGAATAAAGTTTAAGTGAAACGTTGGAACCGGAAATCTAAAATGGAAAAATCTTCAATGACATTATTTTTTGGCGAGAAATTAAATGATGAAACAAATCTACGTTAAATCATAAAACACACAAACTGTACGTTAAATTACACAACAAAAACTGTACGTTATACTTCTGTCATTCAGTTCATGTAAACAATTAATTCATTTTTTTGTAGCGATAATTTAAAAACGAAAGTTTGAGATACACTCTAGGAGATTTTCCTCAAACAATTTACAAGTTTCGTATCTCCTGCGCCACATAAACCTGCAGAGATACGACTCAACTACAGAACGGTGAGTTCTACACGTCAATTATTCATTCGTTTTACACTGACTCATGCGCTGTTTTCCACTTGTTCCATGTGGGTACCATCTTTGGAGTTAATAAACTCAACACTGTGGTTCACTTTTTTGTGCCGAAAATTATAAAAATCAATTTCAGCAATGTGAGAGTTGGCTCTCCACACGTCCCTGAAAATTGTGGTGCCCTGGAAGAATCGACTGACGTATGTATTCCTGTAGTGTGTCACGATTCCGACTTTGTACCGTATAAAGAAAAACATGTCTGGTCTCGCGAAACACTCCCCCGAAAAGCCACCGATTAGGTAGCACCATTCTTCTGTTGTATTTACGTCTTGAAAAGACTGTTAAGTCTATCTCATCCATCTTCCAAGCAGGTTCTCTGCACATATTTCACAAACATAGCTGTTGTAATCAACGGCTGTGCAGTGGCTCATCCACACTTCTTCAATACAAAACGACAAAAATGAGGTAGTACAAACGTTCAGAAAATAGGCACTTGTCAAAGAAAATAGAAAAGGTAAAGACAATAGAGGTGGTTGTAATCGTTTAAACATATTATATGGTTTGTTACTATGGCAACAAGCACCAAAAGGTCTGTGGTTTTCGATTGGCTAAAATTACCCAACATTTGAAAACTTTAAAAGCTATTAACGTTATTTTTATCAATTTAGGCAAAAATTTCAATTCAATAATGAGCATAAACAACTACCCCAGAACACCAAACTTGAAAACAATTGAGACAATATTAGAATAATTAAAACTGTAACATCAACAGTAAAAGACCCGATATATCAAATCAAATCAAATCAAATGTATTGGCAGAGAGCAGCAAAAATACTGGGGCCATGTAAAAAGTTAGTAGA
>JAOPUL010003032.1:18312623-18323142 GCA_027564515.1 Octopus rubescens | reverse complement strand
TATCATCTCCTCTAGTCGCAAAAAGCTGTGATGTCGTACAACCCTCAGCTCCGAACGCACTATGGTAGTAGTAGTAGTAGTAGTAGTAGTAGTAGTAGTAGTAGTAGTAGAATTTCATAACTTCACAAGATATAGGGACAAGGTCAGCAATGTATAGTGGAGGGAGTTATTCGGTACTAATAAACAATTTAGTGGCAATTTATATCGACCCAGTGGGGATCAAAAGAAGCGTCAACAGCATCAAGACTTGAAATCAGAATGGCACGAGCGGGAGAAGATACCGCAATTACTTTCATATTTTTGATGACATAGTGATTTGACCAACTTTTATAACATGGGAATTATAAGACGTTCTCTATGAAAGTCAATTATTTGTTTTTCTAGACATCGTTTTAAAACTAAGTACCATTACAGAATTGACATCTTGAGACTGAAAATATTCCCTATGGCATTGAGGTAAGTACTAATCGACATTATTTTAGGTAGGCGCTAATTATATCACTTACTAATTAACACATAACAAAAGGATTTTACATAGTGTGAATTTTCTGACTGAATCACCTGATGATCTCTGTCTACTGAGTTGTATATATATACACACACATATATATATATATATATATGTGTGTGAGTGTGTGTGTGTGCGTGCGTGCGTTTATAAGTGTCTCGTATATATGAGACACTTATAAACACACGTTTTGTCACTTTCTCCGTTAGAGGACTAATCGAATATCTGCTAAATCTTGTCCCTCATGTGTTGTATTTTTTATTGTTTATTGTATTAACACAATATATACGAAAATACATATATCTATCTATCTATTTATCTATCTATTTCTCTCTCTCTCTCTCTCTCTCTCTCTCTCTCTCTCTCTAAATTTATATATATATACATATATTTAAAGTTACGGTTATATATCTTATTAGCAAGATTCTTGATGTGAAGTCGTGCGCTGAAACATATATTGTTATGTTTAGGGTTCGTCATTTTGTCAATGAGGTCAATGATAACACACGCACTATTTATTCATTTGTTGTCTATTAGATTCCCCTTTATCGTGTATATTCTTGTGTGTGTGCGTGTGTCCATGTTAGATCAGTATATGTGTTAGTTGTGGTACTCTGTGTGGCTCTGTATTTATTTACTTAAATATAATAAATAACATGGACATACGCGCACACCCACGCACACACACACAAGAATATACGCATGCGCAAACCAGGATACCCATCACACACAAAAAATGGAAGGTCGATAAAAGAGGAACAAGAAAATAAGAGAGGAGGTCGAATACCATTGATAAGGTCACAGAAGTGTGACGAAAGAACTCTTTCAGAAATATATATAAAAAATAAGCTGAAGATAATAGACACCAAATGAATAAATAGTGCATGTGTTATCATTGGCCTCATTGATAAAATGACGATACCGAAACATAACAATATATATATATATATATATATATACATATATTACTGACTGCCATCGTAAAAGTGTAAAGAGACTCTCTTAAATGTATATAGCTACTAGCATATTTTGCATAGTAGAATTTACCTTACTTATAAGAAATATAATATCAGTCCCCATAATGTCATAGGATTATATCAAGTTTAGGAACGTCTCTATAGAAATACTTCCTCTGCTCAAAACACCATGTAAGATGCACCTTATGAATTCAGGAAACTATTCCTTGACATCTGCTGAGCTTATTAAAATTTATGAACTAGAATTTTATTTATATACAACTACTGTTTAACTTCTGTGACTAAGCATTTGTGTTATTTTTTCCTTATGCAATCATGGTGTTAAAAATAAATTTAAGTTTGGAGAACAATGATTATTGATTGTGTTTTTGCTTCTTCTTTGCGCTGTGCTTGGTTACCCCTTGATTATATCTACATATCACGTAACATCTGGCATTTATATTAAAATGCCTAAATATGCGATAAACACGGCTTACATTCCCCGAACACGATTTCATTTCATCGACATTTCGTTCGACTCAGTTTTTTTATCGCACTACATTCTGTCCAAACAAATAATATTACACCCTGTCCAAACAAAATTATATTGATCACATTCAAGTTTTTTTATTTCTTTTCAGAGCAAAATAAATCTATACGATATGCCAATTCCTATTTTAACGTGTTTTCTATTTTCAAATGTCGCAAACACACATCCTGAAGAAACTTGTGTCTACTCGATAGACGAACATTTTCTTTTCGAAGTTAGTATCGGTATCTAGATATATAATATAAAGAGATATTTCCAAAACACCACGACCTTATTTCAAGCAATCCCACTTTCCACTTCTCTCCCCCACTATCTTTCCCTCCCTCTGTTGCCAAATTGAAAATTATATAACCGTTAAGATGGAACAGCTGAGATTATATTTATTAATCATTTCTTGATTATAGCAAATTTATAAACTTTTTACTTCCAGATGTTGCTTAATTGGCAAAAATATGCCAGATGGTGTTTGCATAGAATATCCACTTCATCCAAAGTGTGCGGTTTGTATGTTGTAAATTAATCTATCTATACTAAATTGAAGGTTTACTCCCAACTGTTTAACACTATTTCAGGTGTGGCTATATAAATGGAACATATTAAGAAGTCACCAGTAAAAAAACATGTTTCATGAGTATGCTTAAAATTTTCACGTAGAAATATATATATATATATAATGGTTAAGACTAACACCCAACTGTAACCTATGTATATATATATATTTATATATATATATATATATATATGTGTGTGTGTGTGTGTGTGTGTGTGTGTGTGTGTGTGTGTGCTAAGATCCCATTAATAATTCAGCTCTTCCTTTTCAACAGTAGAAATATTTTGTAGAAAGACACTTGCAGTTGATAAAAGAGAGCACATACCTGTCTTAGCTTTCAACAGTCACAAAAGGAAAAATTATCAAGATTTTATCACTAAAGTGATGATATGTGTTAGAGATCTTTAGAGTGTAGATTCTTCCATTACAGAGTGCTTGATTTCTGCAGGTTCTCTGTGTCTCTTCATCTCTTTCTCCCTCTTTCTTACTCGTTTCCTCTCTTTCTCCCTCTTCCTCATTTCCCCTGCCTCTCACTCTCTATCTCAAAACTCTTTTATGCGTTGACTTTCAAGATTCTAGAATTCATATGCCTTAAGCTCTTTTGTATATCTTTCATACAAATCTGAACGTGAAATATGTCTTCGCTGTCTTCGTTTTCACAGTGTAGAATATTAAATAATTGTGATAAGTGTGAAGAGTACAATATATTTTGATCTAATTCTATCATTCACTCAGAATATATTTTCATTACCGATCGCTTCCTGAACTTTCCAGGGTTAATACTAAAGACATTTTATTTTTATTTCTTTTACCCTGATATTTTAGTGTTCTTTTATCGGACTCACATTAATCTCAGTATTAGTGATTCACTTGTATTAAAATAACTGCCATTTTTTCCACATCTCGTTCGATTGATCCCTTTCTTAATCGGATTTCCCTAGTGCCTTTTTCTTATGTTTCGCAACTATTCTGTCCGTTCCGTTTAAATATGTTATTAAGAACAATATATGAATTTATTAACATTATTTATTATCCATCTTCTTGAGTTGTTCCTATTTCGTTTTCTAATATCTATATATTTGATATAAAGAGCCTCTCTGCCAGTTCCCATTTGTTAACACCGTCCTTCATTCAAATATCATTTCTCTCGACACTATTTCTGTTGCTAAAGTCATTCATCTACTTCTCCGTCATCTTCTTTTCTTGTTTTCTCTTTTTTCTTCACGTTCTTCTTCACTTCCATGCTATGGAGATGATCATGAGGATTTTGATAATCTATCACTTCTCTCACATAATCATATTCACCATCATCATCATCATCATTACCATCGTCATCATCATCACGATCATGATCCTCATCATTATCATCATAAATAACATCATATCGTCTTTATTCTGATCACCAGCTGCGTTTTCTTCTTAGTATAAAGTCGAGAAGAGTTAAATGTTGGAAGAATCGATATACCGTCGGATAACATTCCTTATATTCTTAAATCACATATCTTTACGTTCTGAGTTCAGAACTTGCTAAGTTTTATTTACCCTTTTTATCTTTCCGGGCCCGATAACAAAAAACCAGTGAAGTATCGACCGGACTAATCAACTATTTTCTTTCAAATTATTATCATAATCCTTTCTACTGAAGGCAAAAGGCCTGAAATTTTAGGGGAGGGAGCCAGTCGATTACATTAACCCCAGTATTTGACTGGTAATTATTTCATTGACACCAAAAGGATGAAAAGCAAAGTGAGTCTCGGCAGAATCTGAAGTCAGAGCATAAAAAGACGGACGAGATGCCGCTAAGCATTTTGTCCGGTGTGTTAACCATTTTTCTAGCTCAAAAATAATTATTTCTAATTTGGGCACAAGGCCTGCAATTTTAGGGGGAGGTGGTTAATCAATTACATTGACCCCAATATTTGACTGGTACTTTATTTTAACGACCCCGAAATGATGAAAGGAAAAGTTGACATCGGAGGTATTTGGACGGAGAACATAAACAACGGGAAGAAATGCTGCTAAGCATTTTGTCCAGTTCGCTAACGATTCTGCCACCCCAATATATGATCTTGTACCTATGTTAGAAGATCTTCTTAGACCAGGACAAAATGCAGTGAAGCATTCAATCATGAACCTTTAAAGTCTAATTGAAAAAAGAGACGCTATTTATGCCGCATCCCCTGCTGAAAGGCAGTAATTCTCAAGAGACCTTAAGCCATATACGTTAGTATTTTGTTTATTGAGTATATAGTAATTACACCTTTCCTGTGTAAGACTTGGAGTGGAATATTTTATTGTATTCTTGTCGTAGTTTCTTCGCTCATTATTCTACTCCAGATCTGTGACTCTGCTTTTCATCCATCCCGGGTCGATAAAATAAGTACCAGTTTAACACTGAGGTCGATGTAATCGACTAACCCCCTCCTCCGAAATGGCAGGCCTTGTGCCTAAATCTGAAACCATTATTATTATTATTGATAATAACGAATCATTTCTTATGTATTAAGAAAGAACTGTGTTAAGGATGATGGATTATAACTTCACCGATAGTTACTCTCCCCTCTCCCCACTCTTTCTCTCTCCCCTTTTTTCTTTTCTCTCCTAACTTCAACATTCACCTTGATTTCAAATTTCTTAAATATTTCTATTTTACTTTGTCTAATTCTATTGTTTATTTAATTCAGTATTGATAAATATTTTCTCTTTCTTTGCTATTAACGTAGATTTTAATTACAATGAAACTTTTCATATGCATTCCCCACCTCTATAAAATATTTAACCTTTTTAAAAATCTTTTTAAGTAAACAGAAGATGAATAAAATATTTATTTTAATAGTTGTACATTTTATAAATTGCTCTTCCAAAGAAAAACCTCCAAGTGTTCTACTACAACTACCAATAATAATTTTCATACAAATTATTCTCATACAAATTATTTTATGAGGAAAGAAACACTCTGGTGGTTTATTTATTTCATTTCTGTTTATATTGCAATTTGTAAACAATAGACTCTTTGGTTTCGTGTTTCCAAGGACCAATAAATATTTTACTGCACTTCTGACAACGAGCGTAACAAGGGATTGTCTGTGCAACTAGCGCAAAAAAAATATTGGTTTCAAATTTTGGCACCAGGAGAGAAATTTCGGAGAATAAGTTAAGTCGGCTACATCGACTCCCAGCTATGAACTGGTACTTATTTTATCGACTCCGAGAGAGTGAAAGGCAAAGTCGACTTCAGCAGAAATTGATCTCAGAAGGTAAAGACGGACAAAATGCCACTAAACATTTTCCCCGACGTGGTAAGGATTCTGCCAACTCGCCGCCTTACAAAAAGAAAGGTACCCAAAATACTTTTACCGTAGCCTTGTGTTGGTCCATAAGAGGTAATGCTGTTAGCGGTGGTGCTGGTGCTTATGCTACCTCTAGCGGCGTCGGAGGACTCTCACATAAGCTGTTGAAGGTGCGGATAAAGAAAATATTAATGTTGCAAAGAAAAGCTTAAATAATAGCATTTCTATCATCAATTATCATCAAACTTTCCCAAAAAACATAGATGATAATGACAATACTAAGATCAAACTCGATAACAGAAATGTAAATATCCGTGATAATGGCTGCCAGAATAACATCAGCAGAGACAGCAATGACAGAGGTGATAACGAGAGAAAAAATGTTAGGAGGAAAATGTACAAAAACAACAGTTCTGGGTTGGAAGATAATGAAAGGGACACGAATACACTTAGAAGTCAAAATTATGGCTACCAATGTTCGAACCATAGGTCATCAAGGAACAATGAATTCTGTTTACCAATAATAAAGAGTTACGTTTTGATGCCTCTGTCAAATAACAAAACCATTCAGATACTCACAATACATATAAAGGAGAACTGAACGACGTGTCTACAAACTGAATTTTGCGTAGTTTCTCAGCATCGTAAAAGTGACGACTGTATCTCCATTCAAGGATGTATTCCATTGTTCTGTTTAACTATACACCATATGATGCTTGGGCTTCATTAGCGAATTCAACTGGTTTGCAAACATTTGCGTCAGCTACGTTGTGATAATAACGTCTTCCTAATATTCTTCGACACCCTGAATAAAGTCATAAATGTTTTTTTATTTGACTGAACCATATAAAAAAAATCCTACCATCTTAAAAACTAAAAGAAATACTTTGCGTGATGTGATCTGAAAAAAACATGACGGGATAATTTTGTTTGGATCGCGATTGATTTTAAGCGAGCTGGCAGCATCGATTCAACCATGAACAAAATATTTAGCAGCATTTCTTCCAGCTCTTAACGTTCCGAGTTCAAATGCCCCCGAGGCTGATTTTGCCTTTCATCCATTATGGGTTGATAAAATAAGTGCCAGTCAAGTACTGGGTCGATCAAATCAATTAGCTCCTTCCGACCACAATTTTAGGTCCTGTGCCTATACAAAAAAGATTAAAAGAGATTTTACGCCTGCTCTTTGAAAGCCGAAGAAAGACCCTGTTTTGGATTTGTGGGCATAACTTTTGTTTCGGACTAATCGAAGAGAAAAAACTACAATGCAATAGAGTGCCAGAAATCTTCACGTTGGTAACGCTGTATAGTTAAGTATTTTGATTCGCAGCCAGCTGGATCAGGGTTGGATCATACGTTGTGGTACCTCGGGAAAGTGGCTTCATGCTAACTAATACGCTTTCAGTGTTATTTGGTTGACGGTAAGTGGGCGGATGCCTGGCCTATACACGTGAATGCGTATCTTTCGACGAAAAATATAAACATAGGTGAGAAAATTAAAAAGAAAATCATTCTTCCTTGAACGAAGTATTTACAATATTTGTTCTGCACTAAGTAACAGATACTCCCTAGTTATTCTTACACTCGGCGTCATAAATTGTCACATAAACACTGATTGGCTTAGTGGCAATGACGCTATAGTTCACTATGTTAGGACATTAAAAAAAAATGAACAAATACCTCTGCGTAGAAGTAACTGATAAAATGAAGATCAGTACAGACCTTTATTATCACCAGAGGTAAATGTCTGGTTTGTGCTGACCGTCATAAACATTGGCAGGGAGCTGTTAGACAACAGCAACATACCGTTTTGCTGCCACATCTAATTGTAATTTGGGAAGTTACTCTTATAAAACACAGGGCATATTTATTTCAGATAACTTCTCGTAAAGTACATGAAATGAAAAACAAATGCCAGAAATATCGATCGGAAACCCCAGATGTGTTTGCTTGTGCAAAATAAGAAGCTTGTATAGTCCTGTTCTCGTAAAAGCAACAACGATACTAGCAAATCCAAGATCCATAGACGTAGCCATTGCTGTATGTTTCAGAAGTAGATTTGCTATCACGTGGTCTCGGGTTCGATTGCATTAAGGGATATTTTGTAACAATAACATCAACGGTAGATCTCGAAGAAGCATAAAAATATAACGTCTGTGTGATCAAACAACTTGGTAGAAAGAGGAACCAACTTTCCCTGAAAAATCATATCCTACTGTATTAAGTAGGAAAGATAGATTTGATAAAGTATTCTGGTGAAAGACTGGACGGTCCCGGTTGTAACGCCTATGTTAGATCTGCTTTCTTATGAACGACAAGGACATAATGACAACAACAAACTTAAACGATCGTTGTTATTGTTGCTGTACACACTATCAACGGAAGGAGACAGGCACGTGAAAGTCGATGAATCTGACAATGGCGGTGGCAATGAATTAACGAGAGCTTCACCCATCACACCTATCAAGCCAAAATGGAATAACACGAATCCACAACAGCACAAAAACAAATACTTCATTTATCAACCACATGAAGTGACAAAATGAAGACGGCGATATTTTTACTGGTGTTGCAATAGCGTCATTCTGGAATGCTGTATTTGTGTCTCGTATCATTTAGGTGCTCTACTAAGGATATCGATGGTCTGTGAGGGCTGGAGTCTGAATCAGCAACACATCATGCTCCCAGACAATCACTAGGTTATTTTTTTTCCTTATCATATGTTTATATCATTATGTGAGTTGCAGATGTGACCTCTCTGCTTCTTTAACTAAAACGATATTTCTAATTAATTTCCTTTCCTCTCTGTGGACATAGCGCAAGTTTCCAAACCGAATTCCATGCCAGTTTCCCTATATTAGGGATTTGTTTACCGCTTGAAACATTGTTTCCATCAGTTCCTGAATAGAGCTAGAATAAACTTATCCATATACACAAGATAGTTGATTGTTGTCCAGAAGCCCATAACCATCATTTACATACGAGTATCACTTGGTGGTATGTACCATACTTTCGACAATTATTTTAGGTGCTGGTGTAGTCACCAGCAATCATAGACACATTCTCGACTCTGTTTCTCTTAACTTAGCGGTACATCCAGGATTTTACAGCTGGAAGGGGAGAGGATTATATCATCCCTTGGTCAGTACACATTTTCAACAGAGTAGAGAGAAACAGTATGAAATGACTTTCCTTGCTTAAGGGCACAACGCGCAGCCGAGTCCAGGAATCGAACCCTCATACTTGTGTTGTTTTACAATGTTAATACTAGACATAAACAGAACAGAAAATAGGGATCGTTTTAAAAATCTCTTTCATATTATAGGTATTGTATTTTGTTATAGAATTATCTCTGCTGTGATTTCAACAAATTGTTTTTCCTGTAGCTTGTTTCATGTATATGCTTATTATATCCTTCACTACCTTATTTATGGCTAACATTTCCAGAATCCAAGGAATGGTTGGGAAACTAGTCAAACGCATTCTGGTAATCAATCTGTTATGTGCAGAACCTTCTTCTCCATCTAAAGCTTTCAGCTATATCTTTAGAGATAAAATCTGGTATATCCATATTAGTTTTCATACACTTTTTTCTGATGGATTTTAAACTATTTCTTTTTATTAAGGTAAGCATAAAAACCGTTGCGATAATATTACTTTTAAGTTGTTTCTCTATAGGAAGGCAGTTTAAGGAGTTATATAGGAAAGCATTTTAAGGATCACTAGGTTTAGGGTATTGGCGATTTATTATTATTATTATTATTATTATTATTATTATTATTATTATTATTGAAGACGGACGTGTTTTCGATAGCGCAGAGCAAGTTCTCTTAACACTATTGTTTTCACCCAATTGTTATCGTATATATACTACGTTTGTGTTCCAATTTGTTTATAAGAAAACAAGGAATCCCTTGGCCGGGGTTTTGAGGCTGTTGTTGCCCCATAAGGGGCAATATTTCGCCTTCATAAAACGCCTACCTAATTTTTTAAAAAAGCATAGACACAAGATGGCGTCTTCAACTGCCATTGAAGGAGCATTGAGGGAGAAAAACCGACCCTCTTACTAGCAACCCCGTAGACGAAGACTTTCCTCCCCTTCCATCAATTATTCCTCCTAAAAGCTATGTGACAAAAGGCGACGACGACGACAACAACAACAATAACAACAACCTGAGGTGTAAAATCACTAGCGCCAACACCGCCACCACTAGTAGTAGTATCACAAAGTCAAGTAGTGAAAACAATAGCAACAACGCCACCCCCACCAACACCACAACCACTACAACAATAAGCAGTAGTGAAACAAAATATAATAGCGAATCGACGGGGAAAGCCAAACCCAATGAAGAAGATATGAAAATCAAAAACGCCCAAAACAACAAAAGCATTTCCGACATGGCCAGCGCCAAAAAATACAAATGTTTTCGCTCCCCCTGGACGGGAAATTTAACGAGCTGGCCCAAGCGAAAAAGATTATTAACCTTGAAGGAAGTAAAGCAGCGGTACTTGTACCAACAGAGATATTAGAAGACGTCGAGAAGAAAACAGCCTTCTACAGATGTGTCTCGCGGAAGAGCAGGCGGAGGGAACCAGCTACAATTATTCAAGTTGAAAAAGCATTGAAAGACATTATGGAGGATGTGGCCCACTTGCAGAGAGGAA
>JAOPUL010003032.1:17833933-17844635 GCA_027564515.1 Octopus rubescens | reverse complement strand
AGTGGGATTGAACCCAGAACCATGTGGTTGGGAAGCAAGCTTCTTACCACACAGCCACGCCGCGCCTATATTAAAAAAAAACTGGCTGCAATTCTGCTGTATCTCATTAATTTCTTTCCTTTCAACTTTTCCCTTCAGAAGAACTCTGTCCAAAACGTGGATTTTCCATGCCTCACGGCATGTTCACTATAATTTTTTATTGATTTTTACTGTAATATAAGTTTTGCCAACACAGACCAACACCAGCCTTTGTTCCGAGTCTGCTTTATCATATATTTCACTTCTATACATATGCTAACCCCATACATAAAAATACAAACATGATCTGCCCCCATACACACTACTCTTCAAAAATCATAAGCTTCTAGCTACTTCCTTCCTTCAAAGTGAACTCAAGCTATGACTAGTAACATTATTACATGCATATGCAACAGTAAAAGTATACAAAATATAAATATATAAAAAAAAAACCTAGCTTTATGCTGTTCAGTTTTTAAGCAATTTAATGTCAAAACAGGCAGGTATACTGTGAGTGTGACAATATATATATATATATAAAAGGATAATGAAAGCTTCAAATTAATTTTTAAAAATCTGAATTTGTTAATTTATTCAAATATCTTCTACAGAGATTTGAATACATTAAGTTATTGTTCAGAACACTTAGTATTTCAATAGTGTGTGTATGTATGTGTGAGATGGGAAACCCATTTTAACTAATTATAAAGACCAAACTCACAAATTTAATTAGCAACAAACTGTGCAATTGATTGGACTATCACTGACTTGTTCTGATTCAAACAATATGATTAAATAATTCAACTGAAGTTTATTCCAGCCTCATTTAAGAATGTATTTTTTCTGTTCATTCACTACTTGTGTATGCACACAAATTCATTATGAACTAAGCCACACCTGACACTCTTAAGTGATGACTGAAATGATTAAATTTCTTCCAGCCATAAAGCTATATATATATATATATATATATATGTGTGTGTGTGTGTGTATATATGCATGTCTGTATATATGTATGTATATTTAAATAAAATCTACTTACACAAATGCATCAAGGGGAAGTAACGTTTTATTCAAAGTACATTGGATATAGATCTCAATTCAGCATATATATATATATGTGTGTGTGTATGTATATATATATATATTGTAATTAATTATTATTTTATCATGCCTCATTCACTACAAATACTCATTGACTCAAACCAACCCAATGTCATGCAGAGCTGCCACTGATATCAACAGTCCCCCTCCCTTTCCATTCATCTCACAACATTAAATGATATTACATAACATAATCGACAATAATGAGATTGTAAAAAAAAAAAAAAAATTAAACTAGTTTCAAACAATGCAGTAAATAATTTTTAATCACATCCAAGAGGAAGATAAGGGGGATGGGGGGAGAAGAGGAGGATCTATCATTAACCAATGTTCCAATTTTCACTTATTCAGAAAAAGATGAATAGCACTCTTTAAATATACGAGCAACTTTTTCTCCATATATGCAGGTGAGAGGATATATATATATTTATATATATAAAAAAAAAAAGTCAAAATGATCTGTGGTTTACGTATTTAATCAAGCTGATTAACTTTGTCCAGATGAGTGTATTATAATACAATGTTCTCTCTTAGAGCCATAATGGAAGTGTACTATGAGAATTTAATGGGAATTTTTTTTTCTCAGTTGTTCAAAGTTCACATATATATTTTTTTTTAAATTCCAAGTCTTCCATTTTATTTAAAGCAATCTTGCTAGTGACAAGGCTAAATACAAGAAAATAATTTCACTGTTCTCCTAAAAACATTTTAGTTAGTAATGGTACAGTAAAATTATATAGTAGGAGGGGAAGAGAGAGAGAGAGAAAACAGGGAAACTATATTACAATATTTTAGGGATAAACATTAGATGACATAGTATGTATGGTTGACAGAAATTCATTCAATGGAGGCATTCTGAAGATTTTTGAAACCTTGTTTTTACTGTGTGTGTTTTTTTTTTCTTTCTTTTTATATTTTATTTTAAAAAAACTCCACCTTTTATTTCCCCGAAGGAAAAAAAAAAATTAAATAGGAGGAATTCAGTTGCCATAATAGAAATTAAAAAAAAAAAAAAAAAGTCATGACAATCTCACACTCCATAGCTATAGTGCTATAAATTATAGTTCAATTACATTTGAAAACAATAATTCTACTCCCCTTGCTATCGATGAAAGTAGGAGCCAGAGACTGAAATTCAGGTGAGTGAATAACATATTGTCCTAAGTAGAATATCAACATCAAGTTTAAAAAAAAAAAAAAAAAAAAAAAAAAAAAAAAATGTGCAGAAGGGTTAATATGTTAGAACACAGATTTTGATGATGATTGATGATGAATTGTGTGTATATATATGTATGTGTGTGTGTATATATATATATATATATGCACAAACACATATATATATATATCATTTCCAAACATTTGCTAAGAAATGCCATCTATTAAATAAAAACAATTTGCTAAACAGGTATGGAGTAGTTTTGCGAGCTAAATGCTTGGATGTTTCAAATTTTTTTCATTCTAACAATGAAAAAGCATGCAAAATAATTCAAAATAAATAACTTAAACTACATTGAAAAAAAATTTTCTCTTCAGCTTAATGACTTCCACAAACATAAAATATAATTGTAATCCTCCATTATTATTATTATTATTATTATTATTATTATTTAATGTATTCAGTTCCCCCCCCCCTTTCATTCTGTGAACATAGTGTATTCTAAAAGATTTAAATAATAATTACAAAAATATATCTAGCTGTCATTAATATTTTCAAATGTCACTTTAAAAGAGAGTAAATGTTAAAATAATATGCTGAGAGAAAAGAAAGGGATTCATAACAGAAAAATTAAGCAAGAAAAACTCCCCTCAAAATTTCTTATTATAGGCACAAGACCCTATTCGAAGTAAGAAGGGATATATTATATTACTGGTCTTATTTTATTGACCTATGAGAAGTGAAAATTATATTCAGTGCCACTGTGATTTCAATTAAGTATCACAAGGCAACTCAAGATTACTGTAAAGCATGTAATGAAGCCAAGCTCTCTGACCTCTGTGCCAACACTATCATATGGCTGTTAAAAAAAAAAACCGTAAAAGATGGTAAAATAACAGGGAGTTAATCTTTTAGCAACTAGGGTTTTAAATAAGAACAGGCAACAATCAAATTAGATTAATCGAACAATAAAACTTCAACATTTTGTTATACTTAAAGATCTACATCATCACATTGTTTTTGGATAATAAAAAAAATAAAATAAAAAAAAAAAAAAAATCAAACCTCAGGAACCACTTAACAATGGTATTGTACCAATTTTAGACAGAGGACCCACCCCAGCCCCAAGATGGACATTATATATAAAAAAAAAAAAAAAAGAGGGGAGGGAGGGCAATAAATTCATTAATCATTTAAAGGGTAAATTGAGCAGAGCACAACAAAACACAAATGAAAATTCAAATGATTAACGTTTCAAAATGTTGGACAATTGAAGTAAAACAGTAATTATACATAACTCTGTGTGTGTGTGTGTGTGTATATGTGAGAGAGAGGAAGAGAGAGAATGAGCTGTGGTTGTGTGTTGGGGAAGAATATAACAAATAAGCCACGAGGGGCACAAAACACAGATAAACAAAAGAAAAAAACAAACTAAAAGGCACAACTTTTCTTTAAAAATGAAATATGATATACATACAGAATGTACTGTGATGCAGTCATGTGGAAATTGGTTATAGAACTTGGAAAAGATATCTTAATCTAGTCTGGTTTACTTACTGAATACACAAGATAAATAAATATGTGTTAAAAACTTTGGGGCTAGAATGTTTATTAAAAATAAGCAAATAAATTATTGGAGAATTAAGAGGAACTAAGAAAGAAAGAAAGAATTGGGCAGAGACATTCTACATTGCATTTGCTGGAGTCTAATTAGATGAGAGATAACCATGTATTACTGAGTATCACAATGTAAAGAAGGAGAAGAGATAATATCAGAGATCAATTGAAAGAAGAAAACAAGTTGTTGAGTGCAAAGAAGAAGAAAGTGTTTCAATGAAGATCAGGTAAATTTCAAACATAACTCAGTGGAGGGAACACACCTGAAAGACTCTCACAGTTTGGCAACCAGACAGTATGATTTTTTTTCAAACACAAGCGACCACAAGAGAAGAGCATTAAATCTTACAAATGCAATGTATTAAATTATTCTTAAAGAAACTAACGTTTTCACTGTTTAAACAAACTACCATGTTAACTGATTTTAATATTTTTTTAATATCTAGACTGATCCTGTCTCCATAATCTCTTTAGCAATGAATACCAGAAACAAATCACATTAGTCTAAGAAGAGATCTCTTCAAAATAAAAATAAAATAAAAAGAAAGACTAGGTCATTGAATTTGGAGAGAGTGTATTTCATACAAATAGAACTGAATGAAGTGACTGAGTGAAAGAAAGTTTCCTCAGTACAGAAATATGATTTCATGTCTGATATTATTTGAATTTTTTATTTATTTATTCACCAATGTTTCTGTTCATAGATTAAAGTATAAATGAAGTTTAAGAGTGTCATGAAAATTGTTTTTCTGTTATATGAAGTGAGTTTTCATATATAATTTGAATCTTCTGAGCTGTAAAGTAACCAGAGAAAGAAAAAAAAAAAAAACTTTCCCTAAATCTTGTTTACGCCTCAACTGTAAAAATGTTATAAAACCCTATTTAATTCATTATCTCTTTCTAGATCCCAATGTCTAACAAAATAATAATTTTTACATTTTACTTTCAAAATGTAATAATTAATAAACAGTAATAGTAATAATAATAATAATAATAATAATAATAATGATAATAATAATAATAATAATGATAATAAAAGAAAATTGAGGGCATATCAGATTTCTAATTTAGGTTTAGGTCAAGTTACTCACAGTCTTAGAGAATGTAAATAAAGCAGGAATACAAATAGTTATTTAGGAGAAGGGAGAGAAGGAAAGTTATGTTGAAAGGCAGAGAAGAATTTTTTTGTTTTTTCTTTTTGTTTACTACCGCCAACAATCATCATACCTGCTGTTTCTAAGACAACAATTTATACATTTGCTGATAAGTGCAGATAATTAAGAAATGGTATCTCTTGTGAAGAGAAACAAAAAAACAAAGAAAAACTGCCCACTCTTGCATTTTTTGTTGTTTTTTTTTTTCCTTTCTTCTTTTTAAATGTATTGCTTCTGAAAGCAATTGACTCTTCCAGTGAGTTTTGATCTAAGAGTTTTTATCACTCTTGCTACTAATGCTGCTGCTAATAATAATGATGATGATGAAGGTGGTGGTTGTGGTGGTGGTGGTAGTGATGATAATGATGATGATGATATTGATTGATGATGATGATACCAGCTATTAAACTTGATGTTGCACTATCATTAAACACCAAGAAGACTATGTAACTCTTCATCGTCCATGACTGGCTCGTCATCTTCCTCCTCCTCTTCATTGGCTGGAGCTGTGAATGGTGTGGAATCTGTGTGTTTATTCTTTGTATTCTGCTCAAGCTGGTTAGTAGTATGCTGGGGTTCCTCATAACCGTAAGATTCAGTCCCTTTAATTATTTGTGCTATGCGAGCTTCCAGATCTCTGTGTTCCTGTTGACGAGAAGTTTGAATGAATGAAACAGAGCTAGCTTTAATTAATAAACAGAGTAGTTTTTCTTTCATTTGTTGTTGTAATAATTATACTAAAATGAAAAACAAAGTTGTACATTGTATAAACTATTTCTATGGTACTGTCTACTCCCTTTATGGTGCCTATGTGCGTGTATTCTTTTATTTGTTTCAGCCATGCAGTTGTAGTCATGCTGGAACACCATCATGTATGTACATATTTTTAATGGCTGAATAAGACGTGAAAGGACTGTTCCTATGATATTTGCCAGGTAGTGGTGGTAGAAGAAAATGGAAGAAGAAACAGGAGTGTTACTGCAGCAGGAAGCTGCATTACATTAAGATTTCAAATTATCCTTTTACTAGAGACCTGCTCCAAATATATTTGCGACAGAGTGGGCTGCATTAAATGGCACACAAAATGCAGATCGTAGTGTTAAAACAGGTAATGTATTAAGTCTACCACTTTACAGTATGACAGGTTTCTGCATAGTTTCCATATTTACAATTTTATTCACAATGTATGTGTTTAACTCAAGGCTACGGTAGAAGAGGATACATCACTCTGGTTTAATCACACCATGGCTTAATGACATTCATCTACGATACTTTGATCTAAAAATACTCTTTCTAAATACAATACAGAAAAGTGGTTGGTAGCGTTAGTAGAAGTAGTGTTGTTGGTGGAGGTGTCAATAGTAGTGGCATCAGGTGTTGTAGTGGTAATAGTAGTTATTGGATAAAGTGTTATTAGGACCAAATCAAAGTGCCTACACTCAATAGAAGACACTTTTCAAGGGTGCTATACAGTAGAATTGAACCTGGAACCATGTGCTTGCAAAGCAAACTTCTTGCCTACACAACTGTGTATGCCTGCATTCATTGATTAAGTTCAACAAAAGAAATTACTGTGTTTGACAGCATAAAAGCCGCATGGGCATATTAGACGTACCCCAATTTCAGGAAACATGTTTTTAGTGCATTAAAGTAATCGTGCATATAGAATCCAGGGTGATTTTCTTAGACATTTAAAAAAAAAAAAAATGTCTTACATGCCATCAAATGTTGTAGTTCAAATTGGTATGCTCAAAGAGATAAACATAGTAAATGTGATGGGATATGAACTCGTAACACAAAGCAACAATACTTTAGTCAGTTGGATACAAAACAAAAAAAAATAGTAAATAATTAATTATACCTCTAGCATTTCCTCTTCTTCATCTCTAAAATCTGCAACTGGAACGAATTTCTGTGGTGGTGGTTGATCTTCTTTACGAGACGTGTTGCTTGGTTGAGCAGGATGGGACACTTGGCTGCTTTCTGCAGGGAAATGAGGCTGTATAGGTAACAAATCTAGTAGAGTAGAGGGCTGGGTGACAGTGTTAGATTGTACTGGGACAGGAGTTGCTGTAGGTGTAGCAGAGGGTGATGAATGGCGATGGGGCTGAGAGAGTGCAGCTGGACTGTTGTGGGTTTGTTGGTGCTGCAAATGTGATAACCCACCAACACTTGATGGTGGTGCAGAGCTCTGAGTAAGACCCATAGTTAGCTGCGATTGAGTAGCAACTACAGGCGTTGGACCAGCAGTTGAGTGTAGAGGTGGTAACTGATTTTGTACCAGTGACTGGAAAGAGGGCACGTGCGAGTGCTGAGAGTGAGTAAGCGAAGACGGGACACCAGGTACACTTTGTAACGGCATAGATGCATCCATCTGAACTTTGTGTGGTTGCCGCCGTGGTGACATAGAAGGAATCTGCGAGTGAGATTGTGGCAGTTGTTGTAATGGTGGTAGTTGTTGTTGTTGCTGCTCCATTAAAGGCAAGTTTTGTTGTGCTTGAGACACACAAGTTTGAGGTAAAAAGTCTGACTGCCTGGTATGAGACACATGAAGAGACGAAGGAAATGAAGGTGAGGACTGCACAGAATGTAGCACTTTAGAAGGATCCTGAGGAAGGGTAGTTTGACCTGTTTGCTGATTAGACTGTACTAAATGTGGAGCTGATGATGGCAGATGCACTGTTGACAATGATGCAACACCAGGAATGCTTTCGTGCTTATCATCTGTCCTTGAAATTGGATTTACCACAGGTGATACAGTACTTACAGACATTTTGTCATTAGACTTGTTAACTAGTCCTTCCGTTACTGATATCTCACCTGTACTGTCTTTGACTCCACTAGGAACCTTTGAACACACAGCCTCACTGGCTGCATCAGTTGTTGGAATACTATTCCGTTGTTCAGTGGATTTCTTATCTTCTGAATTTGGCACCAACCGGTCCACACCAGCGACAGTGGCTGTCCGATGTGCAACGCTGTGTGACGTTGTGTCAGTGATGCTTTTGTCCTGTGTCATACCACCTGATACATCTCCACTTAGAGGAGTAACAGTATTCAGCGGAGACCATATTTGGGCATCTGACTTTATTTCAGTTCCTTCTACAGATGCCACCTTTGCATCCTCCGCATTGGAAGTAGCTGACTTGGAGTTGTCTCGGGATGGATCTTCAATAGTTGCTCCAGCTGCTGTTGAATTCTCTAAAGCACTGTCTACTTTGTCTAAAGAATTAACATTCTCTTTATTTTCTTGTTCTGGTTTTCCTTCAGCTGGGGGAATTGAAAGAAAACATAAATTATGAAATATTAGAATTCAAAACATCAAATTTAAACAATTTATTTAAAACACAGTATTGTTCTATTTGACACTCATCTCTAAATATTACTACAAAATCTTAAAAATCAAAACATGGCAAACATATTAAACAATTTTGAGTATCTTTTCACATTTTTAAAGGCCACATATTACTCAAAGTTGGTACTAAAGACTCTCATGAACGGTGGTTTTTCCATGAAATCTATAATCAACGCTGTGACCATCCAATCTTTTTTTTCAGGCATAGTGTATCTAGGAACACATCAATCAATGTTTTTCCTTAGTCATATCTGATTTGAAGGTAATTTAGCTGCTATTTCCAACAGGTTGAGCAGCAGCATAGAGGTTTCCTTATTTTGTAATGCTGGTACGAGTCTGATAGGTCTGCAATAAAAAGCATTCCACAAGTCTTTAAATTCACATCAAACTATTCAGTGAACCATTGGTAGACACTTTTACAACCAAATAACAAAAACTAATAATCCATTCAAATCATCAAAGATACTGATTGATATTCAAACCCTTTCATTACAATATTTCTAACTAAAATACCCCCATGTCTTTCACTTAAATTCTAAAATAATAGTGAATTTAGACTGGTTTCACTGTAACTTATTTATTTATTAATATAATTAAAGGGTGGTGATTCAAACAATATAAATAAAAGGCTCTTAAATAATCCATTATGGAATTTTTTGCCACTTAACTACTTTATCTGTAGTTACTTGTAATTAGATACTGAAATATGAACTTATGTAAATATCGCCATATAAAATAAGTTATTTGTTTACTACTTGAATTGTATTGGTGTTATATTGTTTGATCATATCACTGATATTTTGAATGGTGCTCTGGAGATGTTCATTTTCGTTATCAAAATACTCTTCTTCATCAGACAAAGAATTCAGAAACATCTAAGTCTGATTCATCTAAAGAGGAGTCACTGTTATTTTTCTTCTACATTTTGTAAGTCTTTGAATGTAAATCCTTCCAAGTTGGGCTCTCTGCTTGCTGAGGCCATATTGATAATTACACTTCAATCAAGAAAAAAACCCCAAAAAACCATGTGCTGTTGAAAATTTCATAGTATTTACAATCATATTTAGGTGAAAATGGCTTCATTTCACATTATCTCATAGCTTTGAGATTTTGATGTTGTGATTATTTGGTTGAGATTTGGCAAATCTGGGTGCTCTCCAGTATATTTCGGCATCTTGTGACCAATGAAAGGGTGAAAGGGTTAATCAATTTGTTACTCCTTTAGGTAAAATATTAGGGCAAGATATGGCTGGTTTCAATGCTAAAGGGTTAAATATGAATAGGCAAATCTGGATGGTCTCCAGTTATTTTGGGATATTGTGACCACAAGTAGTGGTAATGAAAGGTGAAAGGATTAATCAAATCACTACTCCTTTAATTACTATCTCATTGATAACTTTCAAAAAATATTTTTAAAAAACCCCCAATATTACCTGATTTTATCTCATTTTCTTTGTTTTCTTTGTCTTTTCGATCCCGTTCCTCTTTTTCTAACTGTTTTTTAAATTCAGCAGTTTCTCGATTAAATACCTTAAATATAAAATTAACAAAATATTTTTAAACGTGATACAGAAGTTGAATAAAGGGAGCTGGTTTTTTTTCTTTTTTTTTATAAAAAATATGAATGGCAATAGATGTAATTACAAACACTTATCTGAAATGAACTTAAATTTCCTTACAATTTCTACAATTATTTTAAAGTATATAATATCAGTAAAATGAAAATATTCCTAAGATGTTATCCAACTGCAATAAGGCCTGTGACTTGAACAGTCACAGACAATACTTTTATTTGATGGCACAAAAATAACATGGGACATAGATTTAAACCCATTTCAAAACGGAATTTAACTTTTTATAAGGTTATGAAAACGAAGTATTTTGAAGTTACAGACAAACGAATTTAACCTTTTAGCATTCAGATTACTCAGGCCAGATCTTTACAATTTGAACATAAAACAGAATATTTGGGCCAGATATGGCCGATTTAAATAGCTTCAAGATTCCAATTTCACCCTTGGTTCCATGACACAAGTTTTCTGTTTTAAAGTGATCTAAATTAAAACCATCCATCAAAATTTTGCATTAATTTATATTCCAAACACCAACTTAATAATGACAAAGTTATTTTACTAAATTTCTCATTTTAAAAATTAATTGAAACAAAAGCAGTATATTCCACCCGAAAAATGGTAAAAAATAATGGTATAATCATCATCCGTTAACGTCTCTTTTTCCATGCAGGCATGGGTTAGACGGTTTGACTGGAAACTGGCAAGCTGGGGTGCTGCACCAGAC
>JAOPUL010003032.1:17763473-17775144 GCA_027564515.1 Octopus rubescens | reverse complement strand
CCAGAACCATGTGGTTGGGAAGCAAGCTTCTTACCACACAGCCACGCCACGCCTATATATATATATATATATATATATATATATGTGTGTGTGTGAGTGTATGCACACCATCATCATCATCACCCTTTAACGTCTGTTTTCCATGCTAGCATGGGTTGGACGGCTTGACTGGAGCTGGCAAGCTGGAAGTCTGTACCAGGTTTCAGTCTGGTTTGGCTTGGTTTCTATGGCTGGATGCCCTTCCTAATGTCAACCAACTTACAGTGTGTACTGGGTGCCTTAACGTGCCACTGGCACGAGTGCTTTTTACGTGGCACTGGCACTGGACCCCCGACACAACCGCTTCTTGCCTTGTAACAGGGACTCAAATTCGACACAGCCACTTCTTGCATCAGCACTCTTGGTGTGGTTGCTTCTAGCATCAGGACTCTCGGAGTGGCCACTTCTTGCAACAGGACTCTCAGAGTGGCCGCTTCTTGCAACAGGACTCTCAGAGTGGCCGCTTCTTGCAGAAGGACTTGGCATGGCCACACACATATATATATATATATATATACAATGTATGTATATATGAGAGTGTGTGTACGTATGTGTGTGTGTGTACGTATGTGTGTGTGTGTGTGTGTGTGTGTGTGTGTATATAAGTTTGTGTATACATATATCTTTTACTCACTTCAGTCATTAAACTGGCCATACTGGGGCACCACCTTGAAAAATTTTAGTTGAACAAATCGACCCCAGTATTTATTATTTTTTTTTAAGCCTGATACTTATTCTATCAGTTTCTTTTGCAGAACTGCTAAGTTACAGGGATGTAAACACAGCAACACTGTTTGTCAAGTGGCGGTGGGGGACATATACATATACATATATATATATATATAAGTAAAATTAGGGATTAATTCAAATCATGGGCTTATCTACCAAGGAATATGCAAATACCAGATAAATAGAAGTTATTAATAAGAGAATTATAATTACTTACTTGCAAATCATTTCTTCAAGAAGGTGTAAATGATTACGAGCATAATTAACTTATAACGAAGTATTATTTTGGTAGGGGGGTGGATAATAAATTCATAAAACCAAAGTATGTAAGAGAAACTAAACTTCAACCAGAAGTATAATTTTTCCAACTGGTAAAACTAAATGAACGAAAACAGTTAATGAGAAAACATGTAGTTAATGATAAAAATTATGTATAAATACAGTAGCATTTTCTGTACTGATACATAATTTTCACTACACCTTAAATCGACTACTCCCCTCCCCCAAAAATTCGGGCTTTCGTGCCCAGTATAGAAAGGATTATTATTATCATTAAGGCAGCAAACTGGTAGAATTATTAGCAGCATTTCTTCTAGCTCATATTCCTCTGAGATGAACTCTGCTTTTGAGATCAATAAAATAATTACCAGTTGAGCACTAGGGTTGACATAATCAACTATTCCACTCCTCTAAAGCAACTGGCCATGTGTCAAAATTTGAAACCATTATTATTATTAGATTGACAGAATCATTACAGCATCAGAGAAAATGTCTTATGACATTTGTTCTGACCCTTTACATTCTGAGTTCAAATCCCACTGAAGTCAACTTTCAAGTACTGGGGGTTGATATAACTGGTTAAGCCCTTTTCCCCATATTCCTAGTCTTGAACCTATGTTCAAAACAAATATTGACAGAATCAGTATCAGACAAAATGTCTGGCAGTATTTAGTTACAACCCATTACATTCCGAGTTCAAACCTCATGGAGCTCAACTTTGCTTTTCATCCTTCTAGGGTTGACAAAATAAATACCAGTCAAACACTGGGATTGATTTCACCAACAGTTCCCTACCTGCAAATTTCTTGGTTTTGTGCCTATTTAAGAAATTATTATTATTATTATTATTAGTAGTAGTAGTAGTAGTAAGTTGGCGAACTGGCAGAAATGTTAATATGTTGAACAAAATGCTTTCTTCTGCCTCATTATGTTCTGAGTTCACATTCTTCCGAGGTTGACTTTGCCTTTCATCCTTTCAGGGTCAATAAATTAAGTACCAGTGGAGCACTAGGGTTGATGTAATTGACTAACCCAGAGGTGGGGAACCTTTTCATGTTGGAAGGCCGCATTAAGTTAGTTGTAATCTGATATGGCCACATTCAAGAAACTTCAATTAGATAGTCTTCAAAATTTATACATTATTTTGTAAAAATCTAACTAACGTGTACTAATTAACTTAATGAAAAAAAAAATTGTTAATTCTAAAAGTTAACTAACCTTTTAACGACTTAAAAGATTTGTTCTGCAAAATTTGGATTCATTCAAAACACCAAACAGATTCATTTAAAACGCCGCTGGTTCCCCACCCCTAGCCTCTTCCCCCAAAATTTCAGACCTTGTGCCTATAGTAGAAAGAATTATTATTAGTAGTAATAGTAAGTAAGTAACGTTATATGAAATAAAATATAAAAGAAATCATATTCTTATAAGGATTGGAAGTAACAATAAAGCAACAGCATACAAGCCAGATCTCTTTACATTCCGAGTTCAAATCAACTTTGACTTGCATTCTTCCTAAGGAGGGGGGAGGTTAGTAAAAATAAAGTACAAGTAATCATCATCATCATTATTCTTTAACGTCCGTTTTCCACGCAAGCATGGGTTGGACAAAAATGTGAGATGCTTACAACACCTAGGTTTCCCAAGCGGTGACCCATCCAAGTACTAACTAGGCTTGATTTTGCTTAACTTCGGTGATTGGACGAGAACCGGTGTTTTCAATGTGATATGGCCGTAAAAGGGATAATATAATTGATCAGCTATATACGCTTTTAGATTTGAAATCTTTTGTCTGTTAGAAATCATTATTATTACTATTATCAATAATAATTGCAATACTCTGCCATTTAAATTAGAACAGAGTACCATCATTCTAAAATTCTAGCAACAACTTAACATGTGATCAAATAGATAAGAGAGAAGCTATACACTTTCTTAATACCTTATTTTTGAACTACAATCAAAATACCCTATTTTTAAATTATAGTCTAAGATCTAATGAATGAGATTGCATATTTAAGATATACTGTCTAAAAATGTAAAAATAATCAGACGACAGAAATACTCTATAAACAACTTAGCTTAGAGCCTATGGGTAACTCCTAGAAAATAACTTTTCTTAGGAATAAGTGAGGTTTTTTTTAAAACTATGTTAACCATAAATTGAATAAATTCCACCCAAATTTCCTTATTTCTTTGTCAATAATTCTTTTCTCTCGTATTAAATAATTTAGAATTTTAATATTTGCAGAATGTGTGCATTTTGATGATCTAATTATTCAGTGAAGTTTATACAAGAGCTACAAACTTATATATCAAAACGTAGTGGTGGCTTAATTGAACTAAAGATCAATATATTAATAAAAAACAATAAGGCATCCTCGAGCCCTATGGGCTCATAAGAGCCGGTTTCTGTGGCGTATATATATTTTACCCCCTGGACGGGATGCCAGTAGTCGTAGGATTACTCATTTTGCCAGCTGAGTGGACTGGAGCAGTGTGAAATGAAGTGTTTTGCTCGAGAACACAATGCATCGTCCGGTCCAGGAATTGAAACCACAATCTTATGATCATCATGAGTCCAACACCCTAACCCCTAGGCCACATAAAAACACAATTAAAATAAATTTATTGCTGGCCACTGCAAGACTGACCGACATACATGCATTTACATTTCATAGTGAAATTTGTTAATACAAAGAGTACTTATATGAAAGATAATAATAATCCAAAATTTTGACTCCTGATTAAATAATATACAATCAGGTAAATACATTCAAGTCATATTCATTTGACTAAATCCCTAGCTCAATTCACATTGATAATAGATTTTTGTAAGAAACACTAAATTCTCCACCCCCTGCAAAGATTGTAATCTAACAAATAAGTTATTCGCTACCTCATTTCTACTGGCCTTTCACATTTCCTTATAACAACAATGACTTATGCTTACAATTTGACAAGAAATTGTGATGTCTTCTGATTGTATTCACCTGCTTTATTACCTAAACTAATTTTAGTCAATAATAGAATTTATAAAATATGCTCTTACTTTCAGATACAGAAAACAGGCATTGAACAGCCCATCCAATACTAAAAATTGCTCTCTTCTAGTCAGATACAAAACTTCAAGATTATCACCATTAATGGTGGCATGATGAAAGTTAAGTCTAGAGAAATTGTAGGGATGCTAGGGAGGAAGTGAATAAATGCAAGCTATATGTAATAGGTAAGAGAAAAGGGAACCCTAGCCAAATTCCTCACAGTCAAGGAACATAGGTACAAATTCAGGGTAGGTGAAGTAGGCATGTTGGCCATGAAACATCATTTTATGAGGTAGTCAGAGCATGCAACAGAATAATTAGGCTTAAACTTGTCATAGGCTACACAACAGTAACAGTAATCGCTGCATATGGTTGACGAACAAAAGGATCATTTTTAAGATGTTTTACAGACTATCTCGATAACATGACAACAATCTTGTTATCACAGCTAGTGACTTTGATGGACATGTTCAGCAACACCATGATGGCTACTTGGATGTGCACAGAAGCTATGGATATGACAATGAATGAAGACAGATCAAAGCTCTTGAAGTCTTGTGAAGCAAATAATTTAATCAGTTGTAACATCAACTTCAGGAACCTTGCCAGCCATATAATAACATACCAATCAAGCCAAATAGACTTCATGCCTACCAGGTCAGAGAATGGATAACTGGTTGTAAATACTAAGTCCTTTCCAGATGAAGAATGCACCACTCGACAAAGATTAGGGTTTAGTGACATCACAATAAAAGCTAGATGGATTCAGAGATGAGACAATCTGGACAAGGAAGGTTTGGAAGCCTAAAGATACATCAGCAAGATGTAGGTTCAAAAGAAGTACTAGTTGATGCAAACAAAAGAGAAGATAGAGTCTTATAACAGACCAACAAAGAGTTTCTAGGAGATAACCAGCTGCAACCCATTACAAGGTTAGTGGGTGGAAGAACCAACAAGAAGATATAGTGGTGGGGGCAGAGCTATAAAAGATTGGAAGAAAGGAGGGGAGTGCAAGGAATAATATAAGGTAGACATCAAATAGACATAGCAAAGAGTGAAACTGAAAGTAAGGAGTTTCCTAATGTTCTGCAATGAGAGGATCTGAAGCAGGAGAAATTCTCAACTGCAAAGCAGTGTCAGTGCTAACCACAACATCGAAGGGACAGTGTGTCCAGAATGATAGTGGTACATTTGCCCTCACTGAACACCAAGAAGAAAAAAAAGTTTGGAAATGTTACAAGAGGTTATTCAATAAGGAAAATGTGTGGGAAATGAGGAACTAACACAAATAAACCCAATAGTTGACTACTACATGAAGATAACAGAAGCAGCTGGACCATCAAGGATATCTGTTGAAATATCGAAAATATCCAGTGAAGTAGGCTTGGATGTGTGGTAAGAAGCTTGCTTCTTAGCAACATGGTTCCGGGTTCAGTCCCACTGAATGGCATCTTGGGCAAGTATCTTTTATGATAGCCTTGTTGATGGATTTGGTAGACGGAAACTGAAAAAGGTCTGACACACACACACACATATATATATATGATGCCGCAGACTGTATGATGCCTGTGTGTGAACAGCAATGCTACATGGCAATGAAACATAGGCTGTAACTGCAGAGGATATGTAGAGGTTTGAAAGAAACCACGCCAGTATGCTCTGCTGGATGTGTGCTCGTACAGCAGAGTGTGAGTGTCTTAAGAGAAAAATTGGGTATAAGAAGCATCAGATGTAGTGTGCAAGAGAGAAGACTGTGCTGGTATGGCCATGTGATGCATATGGAGGAGGACAGCTGTGTAAAGAAGGGCCGATCTCTAACTGTGGAAGGAACCCGTGAGATGTGGTGAAACATGATCTTCGGATGTTGAGTCTCACGGAGGCAATGACTAATGACCGAGATTGTTGGCGATCTGCTGTGCTTGAGAAGACATGACAAGCTTAGTAGATTCGTAATCGTGGCCAGTACCGGTGGCACGTTAAAAACACCCGTGCCGGTGACACATTAAAAACACCCATGCCGGTAACACGTTAAAAACACCCATGCCGGTAACACGTTAAAAGTACCCTGTACACTCTCTGGAGTGATTGGTATTAGGAAGGGCATCCAGCCATAGAAACCAAGCCAAAATGGACTGGAGTCTTGGCGCAGCTCCCCAGCTTGACAGTCTCCAATCAAACCCATGCCAGCACGGAAAATGGATGCATGATGATGATGATGATGTATATATATCTATGTGTGTGTGACTTTGTATTTGTCCCCCACCACCACTTGACAACTGGTGTTGTTATGCTTATGTCTCCGAAACTTAGCAGTTCGGCAAATAAGTACTAGGCTTAAAAAAATAAGTCCTGGGGTTGATTTGTTCGACTAAAACACTTCAAGGCAGTGCCCCAGCATGGCTGCAGTCAAATGACTGAAACAAGTAAAAGATAAGTAAAGTAGGAGCTTGTCACTCAGAGTCAACCAAGAAATTTGACTGTGAGTGACATATCCAATGACTGGTAAAGTAATGCCATCACCAACTGCTACCAGGGTAAAGGAGATGCTCTAGAAAGAAGCAATTACAGAGGAATCATGTGATGTACAAAATTTTGCAATCAAATTAAGAAAGTAGCACAATTGATTAAGAAGAGAGCTTAGATGAAATGTAGTTTAATTTTATGCCTGGAGTATCACTGATACCCTTTTCACGATGAGACAATAACAGAAAAAGTTTTTTTTAGCTAAGGGTGAGCCGCTATACTTATTGTTCTTCAATCAAGAGAAAACCTTTGACAGGGTACTATGCTTAGTAGTCTAGTAATCACCAGGAAAACTAGGTGTAGATGAATGGTTTATGAGAGCTGTGTAGAAATGCTGCAAGCCATGTAGAAATTCTGTCAGTAAAGTGAGAGCAATAAGTTCAGTGAGGAATTTAGAATGCCTGTAGGTTTTATTTTATTATTAAAGTTTTCTAAGACACCATAAAAATGGAGTTTTACGACTACTTATTCATAGGAACTTCTCTCTACCAACGACTTTGTTCTCAGTGCCGAATCTGTAGAAGATTCAGAAAAAATTCTACAAAAGAAATCAAAGCCTAGAATCAAGAGACCTCAAAGTATAAGCTAGGAAAGACAAAAGTCTGTTGATCATAAAGAAGACAGGACCCGACTGCTGTCTGGTTAGTGGCCATATTGAATATGTGGAAAACTAGATAGTAATTCAATACAGTGTACCTAATGTAAACTATGAGTGTATACGAGATGTAGTGGGATCATAAGGAGGCTGACAGAGAAGAAAATCTTCATAATGTGGCAGATCCATAGGAATAGTTAGTAGTAATGGCATGCATGAAATAAATTCTCTCAAATGTTTGGAAAGCTTCCTAGAAGTAGTGAATAACTTCTGTTACATAGGTGACCTAATTACCAGTGGAGGTAGGTGTTCTGAAAATATAGTAGCCAGAATAAGAACAGGTTAAAAAAGTTCAGGAGTTAGTACTTCTGATGGGTGAAAGGTAGAATGTTTGCATATAATGTGAAATGTTATATGATAGTGAAACATGGGCACTAAATGAAAAGAATGTGCAAAAGCTGGAAAGAAATGAGGCGGGTATCAAATCCTATTAGCTGCTATATACTCTGATCCAATGAACTGAATTTTGTGAGACAATGGCCAAATTGCTAAAAGAAAAGAGACACTCTAATGTAGTAACTCACACAGAAAGGTTATAAGTATTATCTGAAACTTCTGGTCAGCCAGAATCATCCTCTTAGACTTTGAAACAAACTGAAAGATCCACTTGTCAAAACTATCTACAGCCATGCTGAGGGCACCGCCTTGAAGAACTTTTAGCCGAATGGATTGACCCTTGTACTTACTTTCTTTTTTTAAACGTGGAACTTATTCTATTGATATCTTTTGCTGAACCACTAAGTTACAAGGACAAACACACCAACATCGGTTGTCAAGCAGTGATGGAAGACAAGCACAGACACACACGCACATATTATATATATATATATATACGACAGGCTTCTTTCAGTTTCTGTCTACCAAATCCACCCACATGGCTTTGCTCAGATTTAGGCTATAGTAGAAGACACTTGCCCGAGGTGACACGCAGTGGGGCTGAACCCAGAACCATGTGGTTGTAAAGCAAGCTTCTTACCACGCATGCACCTAATTTAGGTTAGGTAGCTAATTGAATTTATTTTAAAATGTTAAATTGTTAGTAAGTTACTTTATGTGCTCAATCTTTCAGTTTTAACTTTAGCATACTTTAGATTTTCAAACTGGTAAACAAAAATGTTGCAGTATTTTTATAGTTCAATTCTTTTATATCCTTTTGATGAAAACAGCTACTATCGTTTTAGTTTGTAAGTTCTGATTTATGCTTAACTGTTTAACTTCAGTAAATTAATTTCAAAAAGCCCCAACGGTATAGTTATAGCAATTAACCCCAAGGTTTAACTGGTTAGAGTACTAAAAACTAGCCTGATGATACTCATTGGCCGTGTATGATGTGTATTTTCAATCAATGTAAGAAATATATGATTAGTCTAATTACAGAGGAGTAGGAACCAGAGGTATCATGAACTGATGAGCCAGGATCAAAGAGAAATAGACAGTACAAGAAGGCTGCCAGTCTGAGGGGGGCAACAAATCTGAATTAAAAAACTGAAGATAGATGGGACCCTTTAATCTTGTCACATACAACTATTCTCATGTTGCCAGCCCAATAAAATGCATCCAGTCCATACTGTAAAGGGCATCTAACTGCAAAAGTCATGCTAGAGATGCCAGCATGGAGGGAGGGACATAAAATGATTTTTTACTTGTTTCAGTCATTAGACTGTGGCCATGGTGGGGCACCACCTTAAATGTTTTATAGTTGAATGATTCAACCCCAGTACTTATTCTATCGGTCTCTTTTGCTGAGCCACAAATTTACAGGGAGGTAAACAAACCAACACCAGTTGCCAAACACAGATACACATATATATATTTGATAGGCTTCTTTCAGTTTATGTCTACCAAATTCACTCACAAGGCTTTGCTCAGCCCAAGGCTATAGTAGAAGACACTTGCCCAAGGTGCCACACAGTGGGACTGAACCCAGAACCATGTGGTTGAGAAGCAAGCTTCTTACCACACAGCCACGCCTGCGCCTAATCACATACATGTGATTACTCAACAGTCTAAGGCAGTGAGCTGACAGAATCGTTAGCACCCGGGAAAAAATACTTTCTTCGGGTTTTTTAAGTTCTGAGTTCAAATTCCGCCGAGCTTTACTTTGCCTTTCAACCTTTTGCGGTTGATAAAATAAGTACCAGTTGAGCACTGGAGTCGAAGTAATCGGCTTCCCTCGAAATTGCTGACTTTGTGCCAAAATTAGAAAAACAAAAAGTTACGTGACGGTCTGCTGTGTAATGATGAGTAAATAGAACTCCGTCGGTTTCCTCAATGAGTATTCAGTTGTTCGATCTGCTGAACTATCATCTCATTGAATTAATGTCTAAGTGGCTGGGTGTTCCACATATATTGAGGATGAAGAAATTTTATTTTCTTCAAACTGATTTCCATTCCGAAGTGCAGGGCATCCTCTGCAAAGCAGAATGTTATACGTTGCAGAACTGGCAACAAGCGCAGCATTGTCAGCAGAGAATTCCTCCTGAATGAGTTATTCTAGTGTCTTTGTGTGGAACCTCGAGATAGCCACCTTATGTCGAACAGGCATATAGAGACCCTCCTCATCAAAGTCTTCGGTGGCTATATGAACATAATGTTGACGATGAAAGATAGGCTGGACGTTGTAACCCTGATTTATGCCTTTTACCTACTAGGGAACACTGAGAAGTCGTTATTGTGTCTGACTTAGCGCGGCGGATCCTCATGTAACTAGGTGACCATGTTGAAGATTTCGGGTAGAAACATATCAGTATTTCTATGGTTTTTCACATAGCCTTTTTACTCAATGTCGAATGCTTTGCTAAGTTTTCAAAAGTTACCTACAGTACTTTGTTCTGTTACCTACATTTCTCTTGAAGCTGCCTAAGAGCTAATTCCATATTGGTGGTTCGCCTTTTACCTCTCGTTCCATATTCGTTCTCTGGGAGGTGTTTTATACAGTGACGGGTATCAATTAGCTCAGGAGTATCTTTGCGATAATGTTTCTTGCGATAAAAAGCAGAACTATCTCGAGGTAGTTGGAGCCTTTGTCTTATACTGAGTGAAGATAACGGCATCGTCGAGGTTTTGTGGTCATTTACCTCGTTTCCAGCAGCAGACAAAGAACTCGTGAAGCTTGATGTGCAACGACGTGCTACCATTCTTACAAATTTCTTATGGGATTCCATCAACTGCGTCTGCTTTTTCACTTTTCAGCTGTTTTATGGCCTTGGCAGTCTCTTCTGAGGTTCGAATCGCATCCGATTCTGCTTCCATCGATTGTAATGCGATTTAATGAATTGCTGAGTAGTTGATCATACAGATGGTTCTGAGAAGTCTGGAAATGGTCTGATCAACGCTTTAGGACGGACGCCTTGTCTGTGAAGAGTGTTCAAGACTTGGTGCAAAAGGTCACCCACCAACTTCAGAGTCTCATAAAACCTTCTGCAGTTACCGATCTTTACACAAAACTCTTTGTGAAGTTGGTCCACCACATGTTCTGGATCTCACGAAATCTGCACTGGAGGTCATTGGACAAAAAATGAAAGACTGTTTTCTTAGTAGAATAAGCTGACCGATTAAGGTGCCCAGATGTATCTTGTGGACGGATCTGTTCTCAGCCAACGAGTCCTGGTTCTCCAAATTGTATTCACCGAATCAGTCTCCGTTCACCATGTTGCAGTCCTTCGACTTTAACAACATGGCCTCGTTGCTGATTGAGAACAGTCTGGAGGCAGTGCTGGTGGACTGGAGCAACGTGAAATAAAGTGTCTTGCCAGGAATCGAACTCATGACCTTACGATCGTGAGCCGAATACCCTAACCACTAAGCCACGTGCCTTCGACTAGCCAACTCCGTAATACTATCGCCGCCACCACCACCTCAATCACTTCCACCACAGACCAGTAAGAAATTTGATACCTAACTACGAACCACACCATTACACCACCACCCCAACATACACGCACCACCCTCTTACTTGTTACTCCACCACCACCACCACTACGGCATGCCGTAGCCAATTTAGGATGACACATAAAATCGATGAACAAGACAGTTTAACATTCTCTTTTAATAGAAGGATCATTGCCACCACTTCCCACCTATTTCGTCTGTCATCCTTCAGTTCAATCATTCCCTCCCACCCTCCCTCTTTTTATCTTGAAATGACACCCTCTCTTTAGACACCCAGCATCACGACTGCTACTACCACCACCACCACCACTCTTACCTCTACTACTACTACTACTACTACAACTACCATTACTACTACAACTACTATTACCACTACCATTATCACTACTACTACTGCTACTACTACCACCACCATTACCACGGCTATTACTACTACTACCAACACCAGCACCATCACTACCACCACCACTACCACCACCACTACCACCACCACTACCACCACCACTACCAC
>JAOPUL010003032.1:17708820-17721178 GCA_027564515.1 Octopus rubescens | reverse complement strand
GAGAGATAGATAGATAGATAGATAGATAGATAGATAGATAGATAGATAGATAGATAGATCTTAAGAAGAAAAAGGAGGCAGTCAGAGTTTTGGATAATTTTTTTTATTAGCGCTTTCGTTCGTTTAACCGAACTCTTCAAGAAACTCTTTCTTTTTCTTAATATACAATATCTGTACACCACTTCAAACACCCTATACACATATATTAATAATTGATATAAAGAAACAAACGAAATGAACGAATAACACACTGCCCCTTGTTAGTTTGATAAGTGCCAATGTACGAAACTCTCGGCCCTTGAGTCACATTTTAACTACTGCCGATTAATATACATATATATATATATATAGGCATACCTACACAAGTGTATCCCCCGCCCCCAACTTTATTTTCCTCATAACTTTCAGAAAAATGAATATTTTTATAAATGGAATTTTGTGCAAATACACTTCAGATGGTGTAGATTCCAATTAAATGTTGTGAACATTTTTTTCCGGAGGTGGGGAGAGGAGTTTCGGAAAATTCACACGAGTCGGCTTTGTTTCCGCATAACTTTCAGAAAAATGGATGTTTGTTTTATGAAATTTTCTAAAAAATATCTTTCAGAGTGTGTAGATTACGGAATTTAATGTGAAGAAAAAATAAAATTGGTGGGCATTCTCACACATTACATGGTATATCTTCAAAATGAAACTAGAAATTTCGAAAAAAATTGTTATGTGTCAGTATGTAAGTGTACGTGCTCACCATTTTTCTTTTTTCACATTAAATCGTTTTCTACACCATCTGAAAAGTATTCGTAGAAAATTCCATTGAAAAATATCCATTTTTCTGAAAGTTATGAGGAACCAAACTTACTCGGGTGAAAAGTTTTTTCACAACAAATTCCGATATAATCGGAATCTACACAATCTGAAGCATATTTGTAGAAAACTTCATTTAAAAATATCCATTCTTCTGAAAGTTATGAGGAAACAAATATGGGGGTGGGGGCACACTTGAGTAGGTATATATATATATCAACAACACGGGAAGGGTTAATGACTTCGAAGTTTCCGTCAGCATTTTGTATGGGTTATCAATGCACATGTTTGTAATCGTGCCATTCACTCCCTAATAGCCGATGATAAAATTCATGTTTATTCAAAGAATCTCTACTGTTTTTACCGAAATTTTCATAAACTTTTTATTTAAATCGACACTTTAAACCCTAATTGGCATCTTTCGTTTTTTTATTTATTTATTTATTATTGATTATTATTTGTTCAATCCATGTAGAATAAATTTATGATCGAAGATAGTAAACCGGGACGACTGATAATCAGATATAGTGTTATTAGAGACTATAATATCTAACGTGATCGTCTGTTTTGAAGATCTTAGTATTTGATCTGAGGGAAGATTTTTCTTGTTGGCACGTTTATTGAAAGTGTTTTTTTTTTGTTTTTTGCAAGCGTCATAGAAGTAAATATAAAGCTGGACATAATTATATATGTACTTTCTTTGATTTAATCACAATTTACAAAAGTAAACAATATTGTGAGTGGAATTTGTTAGATGTAAACTTCATAGAAGTTAGCCATGTGTGTGTGTGAAAATAAATATATAAATAAGTACATGTAATTAGAATTAAAAAAAGGCAGGCACACTCCCTCAATTACACATAGCACCAGGATATAATGGTGTTTCCCTGTAAAAGTATTTGAGGCAGCTGCTTATTACTAGGCAGAAGGGCTATAGAAGCCAGACACCCACCCGAATATCGTCTGATACTTCGGCGATAGGATACGTCAGCAATGACAAATAAAAAAAAAATTATAACTTCTTAGTGGTCCAGCTTCCCCCGAACTTCTCAAATGTCACAAGCTAGAAAAATGTCATTCACCGAAAAATATTTCAGTGTCTTATTACGTTCAGTTACGGATGCAATAACCTACCCTTCCATGGCAGTATTAAGGAGGCGAGAAAGCAGCGGTAGAGTCCGTTAAAAAGCGTCCCATATCAGGCTTTTTTACTCTTACATGAGGGCAAAAAGTGAGCCCATCATCGGGCCTCTTCCAATTGTCCCCGGACAATCCCACTGAGTCCCAGAATCGAGTGATATTTACTCTGGTTAGGGCTCGTTTAATAATAATGTCGTTGTGGCAAGCAAAGCAACCGGCATTTAGTCTAATTCCATTGTGTAACACATATTTAGAAACTAGGTGCCATAGAAAAGTATGGGTGGGGATAAATATTTGCAAATACAAAACTATTATTTTTATATATTTATAAATAGAATTCGACTGAAATAGGAAGAAAAAATAAAACGAAAGCAAAAAACAAAAATTTGATCAAAAGACCCGCTTAAACATTTTAATATTATTACAATGTTTTAGCGAGTATTTTGCTTGCGGTTCCTCATTTTCTTCAAGGTGTTAAACTCTAATAAAAGACGGAAACAAACATTATTGCTATACTATAGTGGAAATATTTGTTACGCGAAGAGCATTGTTATGTGAGAGTGGACAACTCTTATTTTAAAATAGCACAATACAGAAATAAACAAACTAAACAAATTACTACATTGGGGGCTATATTGAGGAAAATGTCTAACAAAGGAAGTGTTGGAGAGAATTTAACAGATGTTACTTTTGGAAACGGATACAAATATATCAAAAGTCCTGGGTTTCAATGTCACGAGTGCTAATTAAGAACCCAGGTCATTACGGAAACTACAAAAATAACTTTTTAAAAGATAGTCCAAGGATTTTGATGATAAAGATTTATGTGACGTATCATCTTACGAATATATATACACATAAAGTTTTACATCGAAGTTTATTTTAAAATATTCTTTAAGACATTTTCCCGCGCTTTGTGTTTCGTCTGCTGTTTTGGAACGAGGTAATATTCTAAATATCAAAGGTTTTGTTTTTGTAAAGTTAATAATTTGAGTAATGGAAAACAAAAAAAAGGTGATAAAATATTATACACACATATCTGTGTATATAGATTTTTGCTTGAAATATTCAAAGCTAAGTGAAGATGGAGAAAATTTAATGTAGTGAATCGAAAACTATAAGTAAGCCGGAAGTTAATTTCTCTATTTTAGAGATTAAATACTTTCTATAAAAAGTACTTCCGGTTTAGTGATTTAATTGGCATCATCACTCATGTTTAAGAAGAGCTTTCGTGTTAAAACCCAATCGTCCTTAAAGGGTTCTGACAGGTATCAATTATTACTTTTGATGCTTCAACATGGTTAGAATTTCCCTTAAAATAATGGAAATGTTATTTGTTAACTGTAGAATACAACTTCCTGATAATTCAAATGTTAAAACCGAATTAGTTTGTGAGACCACGCACATACACAATACATTGCACTACATCTAATAATCCCTTGCAAGCCGAAGTCTGTAAACTTGAAAACATTTGCCCAGCACACTGCATATTTATATATAGCTCGAATAGATATAGTAAGCGGTATTACATTTACCGCGCCAGTTGACCTATTCGGCGAAAATCGGCATGGATAATATTTTCTTATGTTTACTAAATTGATAAAAAGACATTTCTGTATCTGCACCTGTGTGTGTGTGTGTTTGAAAGTTTGTTGACTAATAAATATTTTTGATAACATTTGAATATAGGAAATATGTACTTTAGTTAGTTATACAGTATACTTTAGAATTTATAAAGAAATATCTTTTTTTTTACATTCTAATATTTAAAATGTCACACAATAACACAATTCGTTCTGTTACTTTAACGGCAAAGAAATACGGAATTTCTTAGCTCGCGAAGCCAAACCATGACAATAAAGCGGCTACTCCCATCATATTAATTGCCAATAAAAAAAAAAAACTGTATAATTAGCTTGTTTCATATTTCATATGTATTAGCTCTGTCTATTACATCGTATCAGAATTGATATGTAACTAGAAATCCACTCAATGAGAAGGAAAAAAAGAAGATACTATTATAATAAAACTAAGCTTAAAATTAAAAGGGAAGTTAGTTTTCGTCTTATCTCCCTTAGATTGGTATCTTCGATTTTTGTTCAAAATGTCAACAGTAATGAAGTTCATATTTCTAGTCTATCAAAAATCACACACGCAAAGATGGCTATATGGGGAGGTGTATGAGGGATTTTAAAGCTGATATCCATATGAAGGTCTCTAAATGCTCATAAATTCTCATTGATAAAAGTTATTAATCTGACAACAATTTCCATCCACTTGCCAAGTTTCTATACTTCATCTTTTACAAGAAATATTAAAATATAGATAGATTTTTTTAAATTCAAATATAATGTGGTGTTTTCTTATAAAATTGCTTTTAATATGTAAACTTAATCTTTTACAGCAATGAAAGTATGTTTCAGTATACCTTACCGTATTAAGTATGCATGTTGATGTGATTAAGAAGTTTGCTTTATAACCACATTGTTCCAGGTTTGATAGCATGTTAAGTATCATGCTGGTATTGTGTTCTGCTCATGGTATTGTATTCTGTTCATGTGCGTGGAATTTGATAAAACATGTGTTTTGTTCATGTGCGTGGAATTTGATAAAACATGTAATGTTTGTGTGTTTATATAAATATATAATATCTATATATATAATATACATTTAACATTTAGTATAACCATGAGAACACATTCTGATACCATGTCACCGTGTATCTCCTCTACAGAAAGCTGTTCTTGTCCACTCATTCATAATTTAACCTCTCAATACCAAGCACAAAACCACTTCCCTGTATACTATACTTCTCAGTCAATGGGGTCTTTAGTCTTGCGGGTGACATGGTGACCTCACTAGTGCTGGTACCACAGTACACTCTGTGAAGTGGTTGTCATTAGAAAAGGCATCCAACTGTGGAAACCATGCCCAAAGCTGTCATCAGAGCACAACAGTTTGATTTGTTACATCCTGTTCAACCATTGAACCCATACCAGTATGGAAGACAAATGTTGAATGATGATGTTTATATATATATTCTTCTATTTTCTATGCTTGCATAGGTTAGACAAATATGTTATTGAGATGTTGTTTTATAGCCTGATGTCCTTCCTGTCACTAACCTTGTTTTTCAAATAAGGTATCTCTTATTCCAGACACTTCACAGAATGTACTGGGTGCTTATTATGTGGCACCAGCATAAGTGAGGTCACCAAGTAACTCACAACACAACATTCCTATCAACTGAATGGTGTGTAGTATTGATAAAGGTGGCTTTATGTTAGGTGATGGGAGATTAAAGTACAATAAAAGGACAAAAACCAATGTCTTGCTGTAGAAGCTATTACTTCTGTAGAGTGAAGGGCAAATTGTATGATGCTTGTGTATGAACTGCAGTGCTGTAAGGAGACTGGGTTCTGAATGCAGAAGATATGTAAAAATTAGAAAGAAATGAAGTAAGCATGCACCACTGGATGTGTAAAGTTAATGCATGTGAACAATGGAGTACATATAAGTTGAGAGAAAAACTGAATATAAGAGGAATCAGATATAGTATGCAAGAGAGAAGACTGCACTGGTATGGACATGTGATGTGTATGGAGGATGACAACTGTATAAAACAGTGCTGTATGCTCAAAATGAATAAAACGTCCCAAATCTTCCTCGTTAAGATTTGAGACAAGATGGTGGGGACTGATCTCAAAATGTTGCCTCACATAGAGTAGATGAAAAAGACTATAACAATTGGTGACATATGATGCTGGTTAAGTCTCAACTACATGTGCATGAAAGGCTAAATGTACAATAAAATTTAGGCTAGGATATATAATCTACATCTTTGCCCTTTTTGTACCAGATATGTCTTCATGTGCTTCCCCTCTCATCTGTCATCCATGTTTACTATCTTACACCACCCAAGAAAACTTTATATCTGTTCATATTCAGTCATCCCCCCTCCCCAGCCATCCATGCATTGGAAATGTTGGCATGCAAGACACACCCTTGTTGACATTATTCTTTTACCATTGCTATCCTGGCTACCCATCACTTGTGCTCTTCCACACCAGCAAACATCATCACCTTTCTATACTTCTAACTGCCATTAGCAATCCCTTACATCTAACCATTTTCACAGCCATCCATCACTCTTCAACACACACTCTCTCTTTCTCTCTTTCTCTCCATTACCCTCTGTCATTACTGTGTTTCCTTTTATACAAACTGTCAAATTTAGCCTGAACACCCTATGTGTGTGTGTATATTACTGTCTCCTTTCTTTAATGACCCATCCAACCCATGCCAGCTTTGAAAGCAGATGATAGGGAAGATGAAGATTATATACATGTATGATTGGCTTTCGTACAGTTTTGGACTATAAATTTCAATCTGAAGGCACTGCTCAACATGGGGCTGTAGACACTTGCCCAAAATTCCATGCAGTTGGATTGAACCCAAAACCACGCAGTTGCAAAGCAAACTTTTTAACCACACAACTCTGCATCTACCTATCTATCTATCTATCTATCTATCTACCTATCTATCACAATATTATAGAAACATTGGTACACAAACACAAAATATACTGGCATTAACATTGTTTATGATTAAAAACTGGTGGTGTTGTTTATGTTGTGTCTATTTCTGTCTTGCAACTTAGTTGTTCAACAAACAGTGTTCAATAAAATAACACTGATATATATATTATACTGAGTTTGTAATCTGTATATTTGTGTAAATGACATATAAATGATAAAAAACTGTCTTTGCCTATTATTTCCAGAATAAGCACATTTTAATACACAATTATATAATGCTTTCCTTGTTTTTTTATCTGATTTTAATTTATGAATTTAGAAAGAAACTCAAAGCTGACTTGGTTAAAGCTTTCCCATCTTTAGATGAAGAATCTCTTGAAGAATTATGTCCAAGCAAAGGCGATGTTTCTGTTATGAAAATTTCTACACACACTGGAGAAATTGTTTTTGTCTATTTTTATCAGAGAGATCCCATTGTGTTTGAACTCCATAAAACGTTTTATCCAACAGGTACGTCAGTTCGTTTGTGATTTTCGACTTTATCTTTGTTTAAATTAAAGTTTAAAAATCGTAGCTATTATTATTAACCCATATGGACATTAAAGGATGATGATGATAAATTGGTCAAATTTCTATTTTTATGATGATTCAATATCATACTTGCAAATAATATGTTGTTTTTATCCCACTCTCTTTCTGCCAGTAATGTATTTGCATGATGAACATAGTGATGATGATGATGCTGTCAAGATTCAAAAACTAACTTTATAAAAACTATCTGGACTAGATTAAAAGGAACTTAACTGTTTAGCATTTAAACCAACCATGCCTGGCTTATATATTGTACATGGCACCTTGTACAAACCAGCCGGATCCATGTCATTCTAAAAATAAACAATCACATCATTAAAATCTCAAATCTACGAGATAATACATGATTAATTCAAAACAATGTGAATAGATAAGCATTACATTTGAAAGAGTAATTTGAATGTTAAAGGTTTAATCTAAAATATATAAGGGCTTTCCCATTTTGTAGTATATTTTAATTATAAAAAAGGATTGATGGATTAACCGTAATAAAGATTCATTAAGTGTGACTAAAGCAATATGGGGATTAATAAATTAAAAAAAACCCCAAAAACGCTCACTATTTGATTACAGCAGTTATAATATATATTAGTCCATACTAAACTGAAGAATTATTTGTGAAGAATATATACTTTCGTGGATGAAGTGTTAAATGTACAACTTTTCCTTAAAATGTATGGAAACATTTTGTTTTAAGACTTTAAAAAATATCTTTTACAGTTTACCTTCTATGGAAACACCCAAAACTTTTGGAACCATTTACAACATGGCCTGCAGTTTTCACAAAGATTACAGGAGGAGCCGGTAAAATCAGTTCTTTTCTTTGGTTCTTTTTGTAAATATTTCTCAGTAAGATAAAAGCTTCATTGATTAGTTTAGTGCTTTTTAAATTTCTTTGGTGTTACTACAATTTTCATCCATTCATCTTTTTTTTTTTTGCCCACTATTCTTGGGAGGGTTGTTGGAGTAGAGTCCTCAGGTACCTCCCCTATAGGGTCCTTTCAGAAGCAACCACTTTTCAGCTGGATTCCCAAGTATGAACAACTGAGATTATGGATATTATCCAGCTATCTCATTCTTGGTCTACCGCTATGTTTCCTGCCAGTTGGCTCAGCTTGAAGCATCCATCTTTCAATCCTTTCCTGTAACATTTTAATCACGTCTGTAGTGCTGGTGCTGTAACCTCTCAACGCAGAGAAATAGTGGCTCAACCTGAACAGACTCTGTAAATTCCTTCTCAGTTTCCTGTTCCGCTGTTAAAGCTATTATCAGAACTGTGATTTTGCATGGCAACCAAGAAAAATAATATGATTCAAAATTCCAGTCTGATTTGGCTTGGTTTCTACAGCTGGATGCCCTTCCTAACACCAATATTGTAGCATCAAAATCAAAATCTCAAAGCTACAAAATAATGCATGATTAATTCAAAACAATGTAAATAAATAAGCATAGATAAAATATGAAATCTACTTCAGTGTGATCTTATATTCTCTTACCACTCATGCCTCTTATGCTACTCTATCCAGTAACCTCTCCTCTACTCTGAATGAGTAGTACTTCCTATTTTATGTCATTATTGTCTTATACGTTAGCTGTTATCTACTACCAAATAATATTAAGTCTATCTATTGTGGAGGTGCATAGCTTAGTGGTTAGGGTGTTGGACTCATGATCGTAAGATTGTGGTTTCGATTCCTGGATCGGGTGATGTGTTGTGTTCTTGAGCAAATCATTTCATTTCATGCTGCTCCAGTGCACTCAGCTGGTAAAAATGAATAATCCTGCGATGGACCATGTCCCGTCCAGGGAGGTATATTATACACCAGAGAAACTGAAACACCAGGCCCTATGCTCCTTACGGAGTAATGTAGACTAATCATTGTTGTATTATTTTATATCACAACTGATGAACGATAGCATTATTGGTTACAGGTATCTAATGGACCAGTCACTGCCTCATTGCATTTCTAACTGCAAGAGTGACAAGGGAGTTTCCATCTACCAAATTACACACAAAATGGCATTGGTTTTTCTGAGTCTCTGGTAACAGACACTTACTTGTCCAAGGTGTTGTGCAGTGGGATTGAAGTCTAAACTATGTAGTTGTTAAGTAAACTTAACTATGTTATCAGTGCCTTGTCTTGCACACAAACTGATGATGCCTTTAATTTTCTGTTACTTATTAATTTCCTTTAATTTATTCAACTATATAATCAATGTAAGCCAACTTATTATAATCTGTTTTTATTTCCCTATAATCTTTATATGTGTGTGATGATTCACAATCACAGTCCATAGAATACATTAGATATAATGACAGATAGGCATCACACAACCTTTTCTTGAAGACAGAGAAAGAGAATAATTATGTTAACCTTTCATATGTCAGTCATGCTACTAAAGTTTATCTTGATAAGAAAGAGAGAGAAAAAGGAGAATATTCCCATCTTTATAGTTGAAGTTAAAGGTCTCAGACACAACCACCACTCTTCACCATTCACTGAGGTCTTATGCTGCAGCTGTACATTCTGACAATGTCCTCCACATCCAGTCCCTCATGTCATCGCCCTATCTTTGTCTTTGTTTGCTCATGTGCGA
Source organism: Octopus rubescens (assembly GCA_027564515.1). Lineage (NCBI taxonomy): Eukaryota > Metazoa > Mollusca > Cephalopoda > Octopoda > Octopodidae > Octopus > Octopus rubescens. Next base: position 17,711,507 of record JAOPUL010003032.1, on the reverse strand, counting down.
TAAAGATGCAGGTGTAGTTATGTGGTTAAGAAGTTTGCTTCCCAACCACATGGTTTCAGGTTCAGTTTCACTGCATGGGACCTTGGGGAAATGTCTTCTACTATAGCCCCATGCAGACCAAAGCCTTGTGAGTAAATTTGGTAGATGGTAACTGAAAGAAGCTCACGATATGTGCATATATATGTATGTATAAGGGTATATGTGAGTGTGTGAATGTTTGTATTCCTTGTATTCACATCGCATGGTAGTTATAAAAGAATGTCCCTGTCATACAAGCAGTTTCATTCATTTCCAGTATTCTGCAAAAACATGTCTGGCCATGGGAAGATATTACCTTATTTGGAAATAGGTGAAGGTTGGCAACAGGAAGGACATCTAGCTAAAGAAAATCTGCCTCAATAAACACTGTCTGACCCATAGCAAGCATGGAAAGGTGGATGTTAATAACTATTAGGATGATAAGGTAGTGAGCTGGCAGAATCGTTAGCATGCCAGGCAAAATGTTTGGTGGCATTTCATCCATCCTTATGTTCTGAGTTCAAATTCTGCCATGGTCTACTTTTCCCTTCATCCTTTCAGGGTCGATAAAATAAGTACCACTGGGATTGGTGTAATCGACTTACACCCCTCACCCGAAATTGCTGGCCTTGTGCCAAAATTTGAAATCAATACTATTATGATGATTTCAGTCTATCTAACCCCCAAGGATGCAGGGACAGAGGTTTTGGGCCCTGGCAACATGACCGAAATATAACAGCATTTGCTATCTGATCACCATCATCCGCAACTTTTCTTATGCTCCCATCTCCTCCAGGACTGAATTGTTCGCCCAATTGATCTACAATGCTTGCCTGTAGTATGTCATCTTGAAAACCGTTAATTGCTTAATGTCAGTCACCTTTAGAATGCATACTTCACACCCATATAATGCTGCTGGATAGATCAAGGCTTTTAGATGTTTCAGCTTGATGCTTTTGCTGAGGGCACAGTCTCTCAGTATTGTATTGAGTGACCTCATAACTGATCTTTGTACACCAAGTATTTCTCTGGTTCCTTGGCTGCAGTCTACTATTTGGTCAACAATAGAGGTCGGTACATTGAACTTGTTAATCTGGGCTCTAACATGATTATTTGGCATTATGTGGTAAGCTGCTCAATGTTAAATTGTATTGTTCATAAGTTACTGGTCTTCTATTTTAATTCTAAAAAAAGATAAAAATGAAAATGTTAGTCTGAAAATATACTTTGAAAAATCACAACTTAAAAGGTAATGGGTTTGTCTTTTTGATTTTTAAGATTTAATGCTTCCTGGTGTAATATTGAAAGGAAACGTGTTCCCATGGACCTTCAAACATTTAAAAAAAGGGGATGTCTGTTCTGTCAAAGTTCAGGGCAACCAGTAAGTATGTTCAATAATTTTATGAGCTTCTTGGATTTATGGCAATTCCTGAAAACATGGAATAAATCATTTGGAACAAATCTAATAACATAGTTTGATTTTGTTGTAGTTGTTATTGTAGGAAGGGTTTGGAGATATTGAAGGATGAGAACTGATATAACAAGGTAGTTTTCAAAATATATCTACCTGACTATTCTTCAATGCCTTACCTTAAATACGTTAGTTTTTTTTTTTCGTTAAATTTACGTATAAATTGATCGTCAAATCCTCCTTTTATTAATTATGTTTTTGTTCATTAAAGAATCTTCCTGATTAATTTTCTAATATGCTAATATAACTGTATCTGATATAAAACTAATCCTTTCATATCATTGTTTTGCTTAGGGTTGGGTTGCCACTAGTTCATAGCTTTAACTTCAAAGACATTATATTCAATTGTGGGTTACTGCTAAGATTTTAAGCATTTTCATTTACACCATACATTAATTCAGCAAGCAGTAACTATGGTTATGTGAAGCGTTTTGTTTTTGCTGATTGTTGCCAAAATGTCTAATTTAAAACAAATGTGACATACAAAGATATAGGAATTGTTCTAACACTAGAAAGTGAATATATATATATATATATATAAAACTCCAAATTTAATCAATAAATTTTTTTCAAAAACGCCTTTCCATAAAAACCTAATTACTATCCCACTCAAACCCACACACCCAAAGATGATTTTAACCTAACAGAGACTATATAAAGGCAAGACTAACTCTAATGCATTGCAGTCCAAACTTCGAAGTCACTGTCAATAACATTCTTGTACAAGAATAATAAATATATATATATATGTGTGTGTGTGTGTGTGTGTATTTATATATATATATATATATATGTATATATATATACATATATGTGTGTGGGTGTGTTTATATATATAAAATCCACATGAAATAAATAAATTGTTATATTTATATGATATCTTTTTTTCCTACAGATCTCCTTTGGCTATTGGCAAAATGCTGATGTCTGGTCTTGACATGTATGAAAGTGCTATGAAAGGGAAGGGGATGACAGTTATTCATTTTTATGGTGATGAACTCTGGTAAGATAGACATTAAATCTCTATTGTTTGTTGTATTTTTTTTATTCACTAATTATTTTTAAGAATGTATTTTTAGAATGTATATATATATATATATATATATGTGTGTGTGTGTGTGTGTGTGTTGTGTATATATATATATATGTGTGTGTGTGTGTTGTGTGTATATATATATATATATATTTGTTTGTGTGT
>JAOPUL010003032.1:17388771-17400682 GCA_027564515.1 Octopus rubescens | reverse complement strand
CAAGGCTTTGGTCGGCCCGAGGCTATAGTAGAAGACACTTGCCCAAGGTGCCACGCAGTGGGACTGAACCCGGAACCCGGAACCATGGGGTTGGGAACCAAGCTTCTTACCACACAGCCACGCCTGCGCCTATCTGTGTACAAAATAAAGTTAATGTTTTTATCACTAATGTTCACTCTACAAGACATGATAGCTACTTCTTAACAGTGAATACTAAATGGGTTATGGCATCTATTTTGCAGCTAAACAAAAATCTACTGGCAGAGTTAATATGTCTTGTGTAACCACAAACTCGTATTTGTAGTCAGTAGTCATAGGTTTATTTAGTTCAATAGTTCAACCTCACAGACCTACTGAAGCTATTTATGTAAGTGTACATATTTGCAACAACAGCAAGCCAAAAAGTCAGCTTTGTTGTTGAATAGCAGTGGCTGTGAAGTGGGTGATCAAACAGTTGGAAACAAGCACATTTATGGGGTTAAAGAGAACAAAATATCAATCTGACAGTAAAACAAAACAAAAAAAACAAAAACTTTTACTTTCTATTAATTTACTGTCCTTAAAGTCATTTACACAAGAATCAGTCTTATAGACAGAGTGGAGTGAAAGGAAGCCTCTATGTGGTCGCATGATCTGCTAGAAATAGCAGCTAAATCTCCTTCGAATTATACACACACACAAAAGGGTATATTAGATACTGTTGACCTGCATACATTATACATAGAAATAAAATGTATGGTCATGGCTGAAACACTTGAACATAAGTCTGCTGAATCAAGACAGACTTGTGCCTAAACAACAAGTGTGGAGAGAAAGGAGGCTGGTTTTACAGAGAACAGAATCACATGGAAAGCTTTTTCTTTATCATACACAATTGGAGAATGAAGTTTTGATTTTGGTTCAAGTAGAAAATTGATAAAATCAATACAAGTAATAATATAACTGATGTTGATGCACCCAGTTATGCTCTTGTTTTTGTGATCCCCTAATTAAAATAAATAATGTCCTCCTCGTTCATCATCAAAATCAAACCCTAATGTTACAGTGAAACTGTCAATCTACAAAAGCACAAAGGTACTTAACTGCTTGCACATCTAATCCCTACTTGTAGTATCACCCTGTATAACCACCTTCCTCCCATCTCCTGTCTGTGCTGACCTGAGGAGAAAAACAGGAGGCAGCTGGCAAGAGGAGGCATCAGAAGTGACAATAGATGTGTCCAGCAGAGAGATAGTCTACAGACACTTTCTGTTGTTACAATTAGCTGACAGCTCTAACAATCTCTATTAACAATGCAGGAGTAAGAGGGGACATAGAATGGGTAGGAGATGGGGAAGGGCATAAATGTCTTTGTTGTTGTTGTTGTCATTAGAATATCTCATGGCTCTCTCTCTAACTGAACACAAAAAGAAAATGTAAGTCACATAAGAAAATGAAGGATGACGACAATAAAAAAAGTATAAGTATCAAAATAAAGAATTCATAGAACAGTCAATTATTTAATATTCAGTCTTTATAAACAATTACTTCATCAAATTTTGAATCCTTTCCAAATCATTAAGAGGCTATGGCATTTTAAGTAATATGATGTAATTTTCTCTCCCCATTCTCATCGAATGATAACAATTAAGACAAGAGTAGAGACTAATCGAGCCAACACTGACTTACTGGCCATATTGACAAAGAAATTAGTTGATAGTTTTTGTCATCATACATTCCAAGTAATACGACACTCAATGATGATATATAAAAGTGTTTTACAATTTTTATTTTTTGAGTCCCACAGATATATTAATACTGGATTCAGTAAATGATTTTGCACATTGTGGTTGCTCTTGAGCATAGTAACCCCTGGTTTTGTGAATGGAAACCAAGACCCCTTTCCATTTCAATAGCTGTGACAATGAATATAAAATATTCTTGCACATTAGTTGCAGATTTATATAAGTCAACATGACAAATTCATAGCTTAAACCACCACACGTAAACATACTAGAACAATGCCAGAAAGACCGACTAACAGCACTTCACACCAAAATAACTAAACCTCTATCCAAAACACAAATATGCCTCACAGACAAATACATACAGTCTTTCTTTGCAGGCTCTATCTATCTCCATGCAACACAAGAACTAGAAATATTAACCAAAATACTTCACAAAAGATTAAAGATTAGCAAGATAAAACACCCAATTACAACAAATGCTGACTTTTTAAAAATTACAACTGACACAAGTCACAGAATAGTAACTTGGTGAGAGACTGTCAACAAGATATGTGACATTCGGAAAAGACCATAACTACCAATATAAGATACACACAGGCAAAAATACTAGATGACATCTATGGAGCACTAAAAGAAAAAAAAAGGAAAAGGAAAACCTGCAATTCCCATAAAAATGTAACAAGCTAATGTGTCAAAGCTAATGAAATAAAATAAGAGTGAATTTAGTTTCTTGGAAATGTGGAAAAATACTTTAATTCTATAATAAAAAAAAAAGTAAAGATTTTGGTGAACAGTTGGTTTTGTTGAGTAACCATAGGTCAGTCCTGGCTAAGCAGATCTATGATAATAATTTTAAAAAATGTTCACAAACATTGTAAGACTACATTATCCAATGTATCCTTCCTTATTAAGATAATATATGATTAGAGAGATTTGGCTGCTATTTCTAGTAAGTAGAGAAACTACAAATAGGTTCCCTTGTTGTCATGAAGATGAACAGTTAAAGAAAAAATAGTATAAATATAAATAGAGTATAAAGCACTCCAACTTTTATTTTTTCTCACTCCCAAACTTGTCACCAGAGAGACTGTTAGATGAGACAGTATAAATTCAACCAGTAAGTGACATACGTACATACATACCAATGTCTATTGCATCCAGCCTCAAACTGGGAGATGCAAATGGACCTGAAAGGCAGACTCGTCTTCCCAAAAGAGGTAGTGATAACATCACTCCAACCACACATCTTTGTATTCTCTAGGAGTGCACAAACAACCATTGTGGTTGAACTTACAGTGCCCTGGGAGGACAGAATCAACATTTCTCACCAGCTAAAGAAAACCAAATGTCAGGATTTTGTCAACGAGGCCTTTCTCAAAGGATGGCATGCAGTCTCATTATCTATTGAAGTTGGATGCTATGACTTTCCAGCTAGATTGGTGTGTTATTTCCTGCAGAATATTGGTCTGGAACCCAAACAACTGAAAAAAGGCATGTCAGCTGAAACCAGTTCAAGGTGATTGTGATTAACGAGAGCTCAAAGTGGTTGTGTTTGACACAGGTGAAACCTTTCTGCAAGCAACACTAATGTAGTCCTTGCTGCTCGCTCAGGCAAAGTATACAGACTAAGGGGCAAAATGCTTGCAGCCCTGATACCCCTGCTGACGATGCAGAAGGGTTTCTGACATGGCGATGAATTCAGAAGAAATTGCAATACTTCTGAGAAGCTCCTACACTTTCTGTGTGGGGCAAAGCATCTCCAATGTTTATTTCACCTATAAAGTGAGAAGGGATAGTGCCCTAGACACCATAATTTTGGATAAGATACTCAACACTCATTTATAAACAAAACATTGATGATGGTAATGACATCAACTATTTCAGTCCTGATTACTTTAAAAAAACACATCAGGCTGAAACTGAACCAGTGGTAGAATGTGGGCAGTACAAATACCTTCACAGTTTCTAGAATTTATTGTATGAAAGAGACTCATTTCCTTTGACTCTGACAAGTTTTAGATTCCATATGAAATTTCTAATGCAATTCTTTGAACTCTCTAACACAACAATCTATCTCTGAATTGCTCAATCCCACTGCATCGCAATACAATCTCTCCAATAATACAACACACCAAAAGAACCTATGGAAGAAATGCCAAAAACTATTAGTTTGCTAGAACAGAGCTGAGCAGAACAATGAGAAAATCACCATCTTTTGTGACACTCTTTGCTTTCAGCTTTATCTCCCTGCAGTCAACAAGAAAATTTTAATTAAACTTTAAAAAGGGCAGATGCAAATATTTAACATTTATCAATTACCCAAGAGTTTCACTCATGAATTTACATTGAAGCACAATAATAGTGAGTGATGAGATTAATGACATAACTACACAGTAAGAGATTAAATAGTAAAGAGTACTGGTCTCTCAACAGATACCACTTATAACTAGATTATTTACCTTATGTTCTTTTAGTGGTTTCAGTCATTAGAGTGTGGCTATGTTGTGGCAACACATGCTAGCTATAGTTGATTACATTAATCCAGTACTTATTTTATCAAGCTCAGAAGGATGAAAGGTAAAGCGAACCTAGACAAGATTTGAACTCAAAATGTAACCAAATGCCACAAAGTATTTTGTCCCATGTGTTACTGATTCTCTCATTCACTCTCACCTAGACAAAATATTTTAAAACTTTTAATCTAAAAATATTCCTAAAAACACTACCAAACCAACTGTATGAAGAGAGAGAGAGAAAAGTCTGTATAGTAGGCTGGTCCAGAAAAACTGAGCAGAATACATTAACAGTGCACCATAATAGCTGGTTCAAATATCAGCACTATAAAATAAAGCAGATTTTAAGAGGCAACAGATATGGTTTGTTAGCAAAAAGATGGAAAATAGCTTAAACTGGATTGACAGTGAATCAAATAAGACAGAGAAAGGTAAAAATGAACCTAAAGAAGGGGGGTGATTTCTATAGGGGTTGCTTGGCCATAGTAGGTTAATTGCTTCAAATCACACCCTACCATCTTCAAAAAAAAAAAAAAATGGAAGGACATTTTGAGCAATGTTGTCTTGCTCAATCGCAATTGAGCTGAGACTAAACAGAACAGAAATTATATTTTAATCAGATTACACAATAGAAACATTTGATGCAGCCACTGTAACTAATAACTAGAGCGTGTATATGAATAAACACAACAAAACCTCACAGTCATCTGAAACAAACTGTAAATAAAGAATTAACTGTCGGGGCATTTGGTAATGACCCATGAAATATTTTACCAATACAAATATTTATATCAGAATTAATTGTTGTTTCTTTTTTTTAATAAGAAGATAATAAAATCATATAAGTTGGAACAAAAAAAACAAAAAACAAACAAGAATACAATGAAACAAAAGAAATATTTGAAATGAGATGAACTGTTAAAAAAACTCAAAATTGAAACCTGTATTTAATAATGAATATTTCACATACACACATTGCTGTAGAAAATCTGCCTCAATAAATTTTGTCTGACCCATGCAAGCATGGAAAAGTGGATGTTAAAATGATGACGATGACACATGGTATCCTGGTTTTAGAATATGTATACTGTATCCTTGCATAATGTAAGATGCAACTCCAAGGATTGTCATCAGGAAGGGCGTCCGACTGTAAAACACTATCACAGGAAGGAAACCGTTATGAGTACAATAAGAAGGCAGTCGTGGAGTCTCTAAGACTAAGCCCTGCTTTAGCTTGGAAAAGTGGCCATAGAATATTTCATGATACACTTTTATAGAAAACACATTACACAAATATAAATTTGATATTCCCTAAATACAGAACTGACTTTTTGAGACATACAATTTAAAGGATTAACCCTTTAGCATTTAATCCGGCCATATCCAGCCCAAATATTCTACTTGTTTTATGCTCAAACTGACCAGATTAAACCTCTCACACTTACCCTACAATGTCATTCTAAAAAATATACAAACACATCAGTGAAATCTTGGAGCTACAAGATAATGAGTGATTAATTCAAAACAATGTGAATAAAATAGCATTACATTTGACAAAGAAATCTGAATGCCAAAGGGTTAAACTGGATTTCACTTGAAATAAGTATTTCTTATATAACCTTAAAAATAGAGTGATAGGAAGACACTCATGCTTTTCTTAAAAAGCATGAGAAACTTAAGTTCAGTGAAATAGATTACTTGCCAACAATTAGTAAAAGTGGTATTTTGAATGAAAGTTCAAATTTATGAGGAACACAAGGAGCTGAGGTGTTCATGCCTTTCCAAGAGGTTGAGCACAATACAGTTATGCAGGCATTCAGATGTCTGCAATGGCATGTATTAGTAAATATATAAAGGAGGGTACATGCTGAATGAGTAAATATTGATGTTGAAGAGCAGTGGTACTAAAGATTATGGAGTGTGGGGTAAATAGGGTGATGTCAGAGCCAATATTAACCCTTTAGCATTCAAATTATTCTGTCAAATGTAATGCTTATATATTCACATTATTTTGAATTATTCATGGATTGTCTTGTGGCTTTCAGATTTCAATGACATGACTGTTTATGTTTAGAATGACGAATGTCAGGTAGATGTGAGAGGCTGGATCTGGCCAGTTTGAACATACAACAGGAAGAATATTATGGCCGGATATGGCCAGTTTGAACATACAACAGGAAGAATATTATGGCCGGATATGGCCAGTTTAAACACTAAAGGGTTAAAGGAGATATACGAAGAAACACTCTGTGTTGCAGACTCATCATTTAAAATTTCAACATTTAAACCAAAGTTTTTTGGGTTTTTTTTTTTAATAACAGAGAGTCACTTTACATCATGAGCTCAAATCCTACATAGTTCAACTCTGCTTTCATCCATTCAAGACCAATAAAAGACCTATCAGTCAAATATTAGAGTTAGGTTAAATCACTACATGCCTGTCCTCAGAAAGTAATACATTTAGAAATAAGTATCTAAAATATTATTGTTACAGTCTGTATATGTAACTATGGAAAAATTGAAGACATACTCTATTATAGATTTGTTATACTCTATGTAAGCTGACCGACATATATTTTAAACTAAACGCATGCATATATTTATAAATATATTATGTATTGTCATCATTGATTTAACATTTACTTTTACATGCTCATATGGGTCAGATAAAAATAAGTTTCCCGTTTCTGAGTAAGGTAAGAATCTCTCAATCTAATGAACAACAAATAGCCCAGACATGGTTTCAAGAACTGGAAACAAATAACATTGCTTGAATGAACCTTTTGTTTACAAAGATCACTTAACATCTCAAGGAGACCAGACATGCTTTCGACGCAGACTGCACTGGTAATGCCAGGGTCACTGTTTACAACCAGTGAACACATGAAGATAAGGAAAAATACAAACTCACTCACTAACACACATGTAGTCATACTGTAATAGAATGTTATAAATAGGTTGTCTTCAGCACTGTATCATAGTAAAAACGGTTTAAGTCTTATAAACAAAAATAATAAATAACAACTTTCCAGGTAGAAGTGGTGACAAATGTATCATCATTACATGCACACATGGATCAGACGGAATTTGTTGAGGCAGAATTTCTACAGCTGGATGCCCTTCTGGTCCCCAACCCTCATCTGTTTCCAAGGTAATATTTCCCCTTACTTGGGGAAATATTACCTTACTTGTCCAGACATATTTTCATGGAAGACTGGAAATGAAGGACACTGCTTGCATGACGATGACACTCGTTTACAACTATTATGTTGAGTCAAGGTGACAGTAACAGACACACGACAGGCTTCTTTCAGGTTTCCATCTACCAACTCCACTTAAAAGGCTTTGGTTGGCCTAGGGCTATTGTAGAAGATACTCACTCAAGGTGCCACACAGTGGGACTAAACCCAAAACCATGAGATTGGGAAGCAAATTTCTTACTACACAGCTATGTCTGCGCCTATTTATAACAACAAATACACTCTTTAAAGATGTTCTCTCAAAAGACTGCACCTTCACTACCACATATGTGAACATTACACCACCTCTCTTTACACCAACTCAAATGAATTAGAAAATATATGATTTCAAATAAATAGTGTATTTTATAACCTTCTATATATTTTTCAATCTTCCAATTTGCAAAATAACGGTGGAATTTCCATGGAAACTACTATTTGATTATTGCCTGGCAGAAAGAGTAAAGTGTCAGGCTAAATATTTCTGTTCCTATGTTCCAAGTTCAAATCCCCACAAGACTCAACTTTGCATTTCATCCCTTCAAGGTTAATTAGAGATACCAGTCATATACTGGGATTGATTCCACTGATTATAAACCTTCTTTGCAAATACATTGTGCTTTGAGCCAAAGTAAGATAATTATTAGGTAAATAAATGGAATAATAGTATAAGTTTTGTGCGACATAAGGAGAGACATGCAACGCAACAATTCATTCAGGGCCTCTTTCATCAGTCTTAATGTCCACTTTTCCATACTTGCAATAGGTTGGACAGAGTTTACTGAGGCAAATATTATCTGGTCAGATGTTCTTCCTGTCATCAAACCTCACCTGTTTCCAAGCAAGGTAATATTATCCCATGGCCAGACATGTTTTTACAGGATATTGGAAATGAATGACACTGTTAGTATGACAATGACACTCATTTACAACTATCACATGATGCCAAAACAAGACACAAATATACACTCACACACACACATATATATATATATATATATACACATATATATGCACATATACATAAATATATATATATACGCACATATGCATAAATATATATATATATACGCACATATGCATAAATATATATATATACGCACATATGCATACATGCATATACGCATACATATAAACACATACATACACATATAAACACATACATACACACACATAAACACATACACACACACATATAAACACATACATAATCACACACATAAACACATACATACACACACACATAAACACATACATACACAAACACAAACACAAGTTTCTTTCAGTTTCCATCTACCAAATCCACTTACGACCTGAGGCTCCAGTAGAAGATACTTGCCAAAGGTCCCATGCCATGGGGCTGAACCTGAAACCATGTGGTCGGGAAGCAAACTTCTTAACCACACAATAACACCTGTGCCTATCAAAAGAAATTAAATATAAGAATTCTGTCCTCCTCCTCCTCATAGTATATAAACTAACTCCAGTTTATGAACTTTTCAAAATGATCTTTGCCAACATGAACTACCACTAGTTCATTGTTTTGTTGGGGTATTTTTTTCAAACTCAGAACATTAAACAAAATGCCTTGAAGTATTAGTTACATTTATTTGTTTCACATTCAAATTCTGTTTAGATTGGCCTTGTCTTCTCCTCCTTTTAAAGTGAATATGTATCAAGCAAGTAATGGAATTTGGAATCATTTAATAGAGTACATTCTCATCACAGATTTGTTTGCTTGTGCCAATGCCTGAAGTCAACATCATTATTATTATTATTATTGTTTTCATTGTTAAAGGGATACAAAGTTGATTCGAGTGGGATTTGAACTAAAAAACATAGGAACAGAAGGATATACTAAGAAGTATTTAACCTATTTAGCCTGACACTATTATTTCTGCCACACACACACACACAATCATCACCACCACCACCACCACCATCATCATAGTTATCTGTAACTTGATACAATAAAGTGTTCCCTGAGGAGTCGTTGAGCATCTCTGTGCATTTGGAACATCTGTCGCAGGGCTCCAAACAACCACAATGGTGAAACGCGCATAGGAACTTTAATATAAACTTGTGTTTATCCTTATTTTCGCTGCATTTGTTCTGTAGTTCGTAACTCCTAATACTACCCAATAGAGTAGTTAATTAACAACTATACAGAAAGCCGACTGGATTATGAAAATCTACGTGGAGTTCTAAACATAACAGTTGCAGTCATACATCTACTTGTACACTTAAATTCTACTATTATTATTATTATCAATGCAGTGAGCTGGCAGAATTGCTAGCATGCCAAACAAAATATTTAGTGGCATTTCGTCTGTCTTTACAATCATCATCATCATCATCATTTAGCGTCAGTTTTCCCATGCTGGCATGGGTTAGACGGTTTAACTGGAGATTGGCAAGCCGGGGTGAGCTGCACCAGACTCCAGTCTGTTTTTGCATAGTTTCTATGGCTGGATGCCCTTCTTAACACCAACCACTCCAGAGATTGTACTGAGTGTTTGTAACGTGTGACCGGAACGAGTGTTCTTAACGTGTGACCGGAACGAGTGTTCTTAACGTGTCACCGGCACGAGTGCTTTTAATGTGTCACCGACACGAGTGCTTTTAATGTGCCACCGGCATGAGTGCTTTTAACGAGTCTCCAGCACGAGTGTTTTTAAAGTGTCACCGGCATGAGCATTTTTAACTTGTCACTGGCACAAGTGTTTTTAACATGTCACCAGCACAAGTGTTTTTAATGTGTCACTGGCATGAGTGTTTTTAACTATCTGAGTTCAAATTCTGCTGAGGTCAACTTTGCCTTTCATCCTTTCAGGGTCAATGAATAAGTAGTACCAGTTGAACACTGGGATCGATGTAATCGATTAACTTCCTCCCCAAAATCGTTGGCCTTGTTCCAAAATTAGAAAGAAATTATTATTAACCCTTTTGATACCAAACTGCCCAAGACCACCCATGGATCTGTGATACAAACTTCCTATTTTAAAGTGAATGAAATTAAAACCTTCCATAAGAATTTCATATTAATTTATGTTCCAAATTCCAGTTTAATAATGATAAAGTTATTTTACTAAATTCTTCATTATTACCAAAGTTAATTAAAACAAAGGCAGGGTATTTTAACAGGGGTTCAGTAATGAAAGGGTTAACTATATAAACAGATTACAATTTTTATAAAAATTGTTCTGTTCCAATTATAATATCTTTATTTGAAGAGGTTGCGATTTTATTTTGGATGATTCGTTATAGCTGATTATTAAAATATGAAGACTGGTTTATAATTACTAAAGCTTCATGATGTTCGGTTACTTTATGTTTAGATACATAAAATCACAATTTTATGTATGTTTTTTATTTTTTACTTGTTTCAGTCATTGGACTGCCACCATGCTGGCGGCACCCACCATCTTGAAGGGTCTTATTCAATCAAATCGACCCCAATACTTATATTTTAAATCTAGTACTTATTCTGTTGGTCTCTTTTGTGAACCACTATGTTATCAGGATGTAAACAAACCAACACCAGTTGTCAAGCAGTGGTATGGGACAAACACAAAGACAGACACACACACACAAACACACACACACATACACACACACACACACACACACACACACACACATATAGATATATACAGTATATATATACATGGCTGGCTTCTTTTGGTTTCTGACTACCAAATCCATTCACATGGCTTTGGTCGGCCCAGGGTTATAGTAGAAGACACTTGGCCAGGATATCACACAGTGGGACTGAACCCAGAATCATATGAATTGGAAAGCAAACTTCTTACCAGAAACAGCTGCACCTACGATAAGTCTTTTATTTTTCTTATATTTGAATTCAACATTTTCTCTGTAAAAATATCACATATTGCAAAATATGTATTTATTCTTCATTTTAATTTTCATTTATTTTCCCAAGGTATCAACTCCTTTGATATAAATCTGAAGGATCAGCGTGTTGTGGTCAAATCTGTTTTACTAAGTTCTCAAATTCTAGAACTACTTGAAAAATCCGGAAGAAAAGTAGCATTACAGGGCTATGGATCGGAACTTGCTGGTAAATATATCTATTTTTTGGATTTTCTTTTACTTTCCTGAACTAGTTCTTACTTCTTTAAGTTCCTCTTAATTAGTCTTCAATTAAAATGTTTGTTTTGCTCATCAATAATAATCAGAAGCAATGTTTTTAATCTTTTATTTTCAATTTTATCATATCCAATGTCTTTACTGTAAACTTTCTTTTCTACAAATAATATTTAGTAAAGAATTTCAAAATATATCTTTAACGCGTTAACTATCACATGTACCACTGATGGTTTATTGCAGACTTGACACAACTGCCATATGCACCACTGGAGGTACATTTTCATAATATAAGAAAATATTTTATTCTCTATCTTTGACATGG
>JAOPUL010003032.1:17371890-17387111 GCA_027564515.1 Octopus rubescens | reverse complement strand
TGCCTTTCATCCTTCCGGGGTCGATAAAGTGAGTACCAGTTACGAACTGGGTCGATAACATCGACTACTCCCCTCCCTCAAAATTTCAGGCATTCGTGCCTAGTATAGAAAGGATTATTATTATTATAAGAGCAGGGGATTGGCAAAATCATTAGCGCATCAGACAAAATGCCATAAGGTATTTCTTCTAACTATTTACGTTCTGGGTTTAAATCCTGCTGAAGTCAATTTTGCTTTCCATCCTTCTGGGGGGTAAATAAACAGGTATTAATCATGATTCTAGTCAAACTGGCTTTGAATGTATGCAACCAATATATATTTAACGAAAATCTGATTAATATGGACTCACTAAAACTAGTCATTTATGTATCTCAGCACCAGAAGCAGTCGCAGGAGGGTTATGAAAAGAAATTCTGCATTATAAAACCAAATACAGGCATCCCCCGTGTACAGCTACCTCAGGTTATGGGATTTCACGCTTACAGAAATTGTAAAGTATGACCATTAATTTCGAGACACGGTCTATAATTTCGCTCTTACAGAAATTCATATAGTTTTAAATTGTTAACGATTTAAAACTACACTTTCTTCTTAGCTCAATGGCCACTTGCGTTTTAATTAAGATCAAAGTATATCATTAACGATTTGAAAAACTATCACGTTACACACATACACATGTACGTATGTGTATATGAATGGGTGTGTATGTATGCATGTGTTTCTATCAACATGAACCCCAACAGCAACAATAATATACAGTATGAAGTAGATAAGCAAAGCTATTTCAAACAAAAACATATAATGTGGTATCCTAGTGCATTTTTAAAGTTGAATGAAATGTCTTTGATGATTGACTTGAGACTAAACAGCCACAACAATAAGAATAATATAACCACTACAACACCAACAATATCTGCCGACCGTCACTAACAATGCAACCCACATCATTCCCTCTATCAACCCACTGACTTTTGACTCTAACTGTCTGCAACAGATATTAGCATGTATGCCAACATGAGTGTGTGTATGTATTTATGTCTTAAGTCAGCAGTGCAAGGGGTGAATTGCCTATAAAATCTGGTGACCCTTCAGCCAACTGTAATCATATGGTACTTTCTCTTCCTGTCATTCATCTTTTTATCTCATTTTCATTATTGCATCAATAGGAATAAGATAATTTTCCGCTCTCACAAATCAGATCTTTCGTGGGCAAATTTTTTTTATTACATATTTGTAGTGGATAATTAATTGCTGCTACTGTTGGATTTGCCTCCAATTTAAGATGTCTGGAAAGAAGCTATCAAGTAGATCTGAAGACAGTAGTGCAAAAAGGAACCGTAAAGGGTTACACTGGATATTAAACATGAGGTTTTAAATAGACTTGATGTGGAAGTAAAACTAAGTTATATTGCCAAAACATTGAATCTTGCAACATCTACAGTGGGAACAATACGTGACAACCAGAGAGAAAATTATGTCAAGTGTTCAAGAAGCTACTCCGTTAACTGTCTGGACCTTATTTTTCCATAGATCTAACATAATGCTTAAAATGGAATGACTTTCGAGTGAATGGATCGAGAATCAGAATCAACATAATAGGCCAATAAACACTATGGTAATGTAAAAAAAAAAGGGGGGGGGGCAAAGGTTTATATGATAATTTGCAGAAAAAGGAAGCTGAAACTTCTAATGAAAAACTCGTTTTGGCTACTAAAAGCTGGTATGAAAGGTTTAAGAAGTACATGAATTTGCACAACATAAAAATGATTGGTAAAACTGCAAGCGCTGATATAGAGGCTGCTACTAATTATTCAGAGCAGTTGAAGAAAATGATTGCTGAGTAAGTATGCAATGTTGATAAGACTGCACTTTTCTCGAAGCACATGCCTGCTAGAACTTTTATTTCTCAAGAAAAAAAATCAACACAAGGATTTAAAGCTTCCAAAAATCATCTGACACTTTTTGGGGGAGGAAATACCACTGGTGATATAAAATTAAAGCCCCTACATGTGTATCTAATCAACCTCTGATATGGTGTTCAAATAAAAAAGCAGGGATTACTAAAAGCCTTTTCTAAGAATGGTTTACAAACGTTTTTCATCCTGCCATAGAAAGTATAGCGCCAGGCACAATATTGCTTCTTTTAGACAATGCACCAACTGCCCAGTGAACTTTGATGACCTTTCTGATAATGTGAAAGTAGAATATATCCCCAAGAATACAACTTCTTTGCTCCAGCCAATGGATCAAGGTGTGATAGCCAACTTCAAGGCATATTATATATGAGAAGAACTTTCAAACAACTTATGAAAGCAACCTACATAATGGATGCTGTGGATAATAAAGCAGAGTCATGGGATGAAGTGAAACCTTCAACTTTGAATAGTGCTGGGGAAAATATATGGCCAGACTATGTTCATGACATTACAAGTTCTCAAGCAGAAAGTCTACATCAAATTCGAAAATATATTGTGACACTTGCAAAGGATGTAGGATTTGAAGTCATAGATGATGATGTGACTGAGTTGCTAGGGTCCCAGAAAATTTATCTAATGAGGAGCTGATGCTGTTAGAAAGGCAACTAGCAGACAATGGAAGTTCCACCTGTACCACTTAAATTGACTACAAAAATTATTATAAAAGGGTTGACACTTATAGAAGAAGGTCTGCAGGGTTTTGCTGATAATGCTCCTAATTGTGAACGTAACATAGAAATTAAAAGAGGTGTTCACAATGATCTCAGTTCTTATACTGAGCTGTAAAAAAGATGATGCATCATAAACAACAACTTTAGATAAGTTCTTCACCCCTCAAGCTGATGTTTGTGATAATGAACAATAAGATAGTAAATATTGTTCATCCTCCTAGTAATGCCCATTCCACCACTACCCCTCACTCAGTCAATATCTTTTGTGGTAAGAACGTACTCTAACGATATTACGATTCTTATTAATTCCCTAACTTATTCCTCTTGAAATGTTTTTGTTTTTATGTATCTATATTGTACCGCGTATGTTTAGAAATAGTTATTTTTATGTATAAAGGTGATCGTGTTGCTTGTTCGCTGTTGTTTTCTTGTGCTTTTTTTTTGTTTTCGAAAAAGTCCGTAGGAACGCAATCTCACTTGATATGAAAATCAATAGGAAAATTAATTTCGCATTACGGAATTTCACGTTACGGCCAAATTTTCACGCACGCATTACTTCCGTAAAGCGAGGAATTCCTGTAATCAGGTATCACAGTTAGAGAAGATAGATACAAAATACATATTCTACACAAGTTCACAAACTAGTATTTAAAAGTTTTTTTAAGCAGCTTGTAAAGACAATAGGCTTGGTGATACAAACAAGAAAATAGAACTCAAAACATGAGTATATATATATTTTTATTATCAATCGGCAGAGGTTAGAGTAACTCAAGGGCCAAAGTTTTGTGCATCAGTCTGATAAATGCCAATGCAGGAAACTATCGAGCCTCGAGTCACTCTAGAACTTCTGTCGATTATTATTATTATTAATTTCTAATTTTTGGAACAAAGCCAGCAATTTTGAGGGGATGGGGGAAGTCGATTACATCGACCTCAGAATTCAACTGGTGCTTATTTTATTGACCTCGGTCGAATTTGAACTTAGAACGTAAAGACGGACGAAATGCTGCTAAGTATTTTGTTTCACCACCTTAGAAGGACGAAATAATATATATATATATATATATATAGCATTACAGTCGAAGTCCAGAGTTTTATAGTTTTCTAAATGAATGGCGTGCTGTAATTATCTCACGCACACGAACATTAGCCTTTGTATACATAGATCTATTCACACGTAATTGGTTCCATAAACACACGAGGTAGGCAGTAATATCGACTTATCACAAGATTAAGTCCACCCACTTAAGAAAAACAAACGCCCCAGACCATTAGCTGTGTATATGCATATCAGTGAATACCCGTAAATGTTTTGTGCAAATGACAATACACCCATTGAACACATGTAAGGCTGTGTGCGCTGCCATCTTTAAAATACCCACAATGCATCACAATGACGGCCATCAAAAGTGAAGTACGAAATTATATTTTATATACAGAAGGTGAAGCGAGGCATTCATCCATTTTTTATTATCATAAGTACCACGAAATAAGAACGAGGGTATTGGCCATAATAAAACAATTAGTGAACGAAACAATACTCAATAAAGCTGTAGCAGGCGTTGGTCAATCCTTAGCTACACCACAATAGAAAAAACGTGTGTCATACATATGTATATATTATATATAAAGAAAAACAAACGTTTGGGGGAGATTATGTTGTTTTGCAACCCCTTCATCCAACCCAAACTTAGCAGGCTGATGATCAAAGGCATTCCAGCCATGACAATCACGTCTCTCGGATATTAGATATTTAGAACCACAATATCCAATGTGTCATTCCCCCAGTCGGATGGGCAATTTGAGAAAGATTTGACAGCTATTTCTAGAAGGTCGAGTGAAGAGCGTAAAGGCTCCCCCGCGTTGACTCGTTCATATTTTGAGAAGTTATAAAAAAAGCAAGATTATTTTAAAACAAGTTTATATATACGCACACCAATAATTATATATATACTTCACAAATGTGTGTGGGTATATATATATATATATTTAGTCATGACAAGAGACAATTTCGGGGAAGGACAATATTCAAAATAATTTCTATAGAACACACATCTGCTAGATATACACACACTTGAAACGTGTGTATGTATACACAAAAATATAGTTACATGTATGTAATACACACACACATATAGGTGCAAATATACCTATATATAATTACATATGTATGTAAATATAATACACACACATAAAGAGTTGCATATATATGTATATATAACGATTTCTTTTATTGGCTACAATGTATATATATATAATAGTAATATATATATCTATATATACTTGCTGCAAAAAGGAAGGGGTCGACAACTTCGTCTTTTCATGCTTCCGGGATCGATTAAGTCAAGTACAAGTGTACCGGTGAGATATTCAGGTCTATGTAATCACTAATGCACATACCAACAAGAAATGTATAAAACATTATATAACCTTATTGGTGTTAGGGGTTTTTTTTAACTTCTTTTCTTAGAGTAGCAGAATTAGTAGAGCGTCGAACAAATTTAATGACTTCACTGTATTTAGTTAAGTCTCTTTATACTGGGAGTTCAAATACCGTCTGAATCGACTTTGCAATTCATTCTTTCCAGAGTCGATAAAATGAGTACCAGTCAAATAATTGGGATCGATTTAATCGAATGCACTCTCAATATTTTCTGCTCTTGAATTTTTGTTCAAAACTACTATTATTATTATTATTATTAGCATTATTTTGATTTCTCAGTCTAACGCAAAAGTATTCTTGTGCTGTGACTGGACTACCCGAGAACATGAGAGGGCCCCATCCACCCGACAGACAGACACACATACACAAACAAACAGAAGAGATTGGTCCCTCACCTTTGAAATTTTTGATGACCAATTTTTTGGCGGCGGCGGGTCTGTTGGCGGCGTTGAGGGGTGAAGCATGGTGTCTGCTGATACCATTGCTGGGGTTGGTCAGAGCTGAGAAGTTGGGTCTCCTCTCAGACTCGGTCATTGTTCTCACTCCTCTATCACCTTCTTTCTCTCTCTCTACCACTTCGTCTACAGCCGCTGCTGCTGCTACTACTGGTGGTGTTGCTGTTGATGCTGCTGCGTCTACTCCTCCTCCTCCTCCCTCACCTCTGTCTCTTTCTCCCTCTTCTCTCCTCTCTCCTCCTTTTCTTTCTTCTTCTTTTTCTTCTTGTTTATGATGATTGTGGTTGCGGTCGTCGTCTTCTTTCTCTTCCTTACGTCCACCACTAACACCTCTGCTGCTGCCAGCGCCGCCGCTGTCACCACCACCACTGCTGCTAGATCCTTCTATGTTTTGCCCACTTTTGTCCCCCGAAGTAGACGGAGCAGTGAAAGTCTTGGTTGTATAGCTACTAGTAGTTGTGGTGGTTGTTGTTGTTGTATTAGTTGAGGTACCTGTACAACTGGCAGAAGTGGTGGTGGGAGTGAGGGTGGAAGTGGTAGTAGCAGTGGTTACGGTGTTGGTGGCAGTACTGCGGTTCAGCTCCTGGTCGTCACTTGCTTTGTTGTTGAAGGTTTGCGAATTCACTTTGCTCGTCACAACAGTCGGTCTGATGCCGTTAGTACTGTTAGTGGTGGTGGTGGTGGCGGTGTTGCTGGGGTCACTGACCTCTCCGCTTTTGGCTGCTGTTGTTGTTGTTGTTGTCGACGACGCCACTGCCGATACACTTTCAACTTTAGTTGTTGCTGTAGCAATGACAGTTGAGATGGTGGTAGATGGTTCGACAGAGGAGCTAGAGCCGTCAGTCCCTGAACTGGCACCTCCACCCTGACCACTTCCAGTATGTTGTTCTGTTTCTTCACTTACTTCTGATGATGATGCTGTTGTTGTTGTTGTTGCACCTTCTGCACCGTTACCTCCACTACTGGAGTGGTTGACACTCACAATACTACTATCACTAACGTTAGTGTTAGTGTCGTTGTTAATACTGACGGTATTATAGTCACTAGCTGCTGGTGGTGGTAGTGGTGCTGTGGCTGCTGTTGTTGTCGTTGTTGTTGTTATCACTGTGTTGTTGTTGTTTTTGTTGTGTTGGCTTGTAATGTCCAATCCCGCCGTGGGACTAATGGACACTTTGATTTTCTTATGATTCGACGGAGAAGACGGACGCTGGTAAGAGTCGGAAGTAGAGTCTACTAATGTTGTTGATGATGATGATGTAGTGGCGGTACTGTTTAATGGTCTCGACCAACTGGAACAGCCACTGTCTGAACTTATTTCTACCGCTGCTGTTGTAGTAGCTGATGCTGATGTTGTAGGTCCTGTCGCTGTATCACTGGTGCTGGTATTACTCAATGTACCACTACTACTACTAACGCCAATACTGTTACTATCAGATGATACTGCACTACTCACTGCAACTATTGAGCCACTTAAACGACGCTTGCGGTGGTTCGTATTCTCCTCGCTCGACCGGCTCTGGTGGTTATTGTTGCTATTATTACTATTATTGGTGGTGGTGGTGCTGGTGGTAGTGTTGTTGGTAGTAGTGTTGCTATCCTCAGAAGCGAACTTATTAACGCTTGAGAGAGGCATGCATTCCGATTTCTTCGGCCAAAAATGACCTGGGCCCTCCTTTGAATAAAAAATCTGGGGTCTTGCAGTCCCTTTCGCACTTTAGGGAATCCGACTACTGGATGGATGGCTTCCCCAACGTCTTTTTTCTTTCTTTCTTCAACACGCTAAATGGCAAGAGATGGTGAAGTAGTCAAAAAAATATTACCAACAATAATAATACTGGTGATTCTGGTATCGCTGCGACATTTGTTCCGTCAATAAAGCTTAGAGCGTTGCTGTGTTGGTTTCAATCTGTGTGATATATATACTGTATATTATATATTTGGGTGTGTATAGAGAATAAATTGAATACACAGTTGCTGTTTTATGAGTAATTTTTGTCACTTAACTGGCATGAGGTGCGCCTTTTCTTTAAACACCGACCCCTTTGCCTTATTTTGCTTGTTTCTAGTAGTCCCTTTCTTCCGACTCACAGCTACACTTCTACTTACTGGATACGGATCTTTCACTCAAAGGAAAAAATACGATGTTTGTTAATTGTGAAAATCCTATATTTGTGTATGTAGTTTCTTCAAGGCGTTAACGCCAAAATAATAATGGATAGCCGTTTTGTAGCTTCAGCTTCAAGGTAGGAGAAATATGGCGGAAAATCTCGCGAAAATCACGTACAGCAAGGGGAACTAACCGACGAGTCTTAGAAATTGCTTGAAGCAGACGATACATGTGGAGGCACATGGAAGGGCAATTGTCGTGGGTTCTTTTTCACAATACATATAGTTTATGCAATATGTATAATTTATTTGACATTTATTTTCTGCAATATGTGCATTTTCTACAACATATATACTTGCTGCATTATTTGCAACACAAACAGTTTCTACAATGTTTCCTCCCTAGCACAATATGTGCATTTCTACAAATATGCACTGTTTTACAAAATAATTCTGTTTCGACAAATGTGTTCTTCTACATGTGCATTCTCACCAACATTGGCAAGTTTTATAGTATGTACATTTCTACAATCTAAGTTGCATACTTGTAAGTAGGTGTATTTCTATAATGCCTTTAGTTTCTACAATGTACATAATTTTTACAATATGGCCATTTCTACAAAGGGACCTCACAACCCTACACTTTCTCTGCTAATGTGCCAATCGCTTTAGAGTGTGCATCCAATATATACTGCAAAGTGGTTGGCACATTAGCAGAGAAAACATAGATTGAGGTAACTTTAGATCTTGCCAAGGACTGACTATTAGATCTCTCTTGTTCTGGTGCCATGAGAAAGTACTCAGTACATTCTAGCAATAGGAAAAGCATACAGATGCCAAATGTAGGAGTCTAGCACCAGTCTATGGGAGCAACAGCTCAACTCCAAATAAGAAATGACTCGGACCATAGCAAACCATCCAAACTATGCCAACATGGAATTGTAAATTGATTATGTACTTTCTACAGTGTATGAAGCATCATCAACATGTGCAGTTTCTACAATACATGCACTTTTACATGTGCATTTTTGCAACAAATGCAGTTTCTTTGCACAAGACAAAGTGGTAGGCCTATTATATTTTTTGGTTTAACATATCACCATCTGGTCCTTGGATGCCTTTAATAGAGAGTTTAAGCATTCAGACCAGTCCTTTGTGTGTGTATGCACGTATGTGGTGTTGTGTTATGAGCCTTGTTGTGTTGGAGGGAAGGACCGGAAGTTGAGCAAGTGCGCAGTTGCCTGTTGGAAATGGGGTCCAAGAGCTACCACCGGAAGCACTGCCGGTGGGAAGAGCAGTTGGAGACAGGCAGAGTTTGAGTGAAGATGTATGGTGACTGCACGACGGAGAATCAAGACCACGTGGACTTGAGTGACCAATGCTCTCCAAATCGACAGGTAACACTGTGCAGTTTGTTTTCTCTCTGCTTCTATTCTGTTTTTGTGTCTTTTTTCCTCTTTCACACCACAATGTATATACAACTTATTATACATACATGCACACACACAAATTTAACTTCCTCCCCACCTTTGTTTGTTGCTCAGTATATTCACTCTTACTGTCTCTGTCTCTGTCACTGAGCATCTCTTTTTTTCTTCCTCACAATTCACATCATTTGCTTGTTTTTCATCTGTCTGCAGCTGTGATTCCCCACCGGTGGGGGCCTGGGAACATTGTGGTGGGGCATGGTGCCATAGTCGCCAGGCACAAGGTTCTCATTATAGTGATTCACTTTTTTTTTGTACTCAGTACTTAATAAAAAAGTTACTGGTAGATTATTTTGTATTAAATAATTGATAAAATATTAAAAATAGAGTTGTTTTTTTTTCCAACCAGCGGTGGGGTATACATTTTTCTGAAAAGTTGTAGTGGGGCCTGGGGAAAAAATAGGTTGGGAAACACTGATCTACAGTTTTATTATACTTTTGCTTTCCACTTCCCCTTTATGTAGTGCCACCTCCTATCACCTCCCTGACCCACACCTATTTTCCCTTACCTTCCCTGCCAAACTGAGATTCATCATTAACCACACCTCCACTCATGTTCATCATTCACTTCTATCTCCATCTCCAGCCATCTGTCACTCTTCTTTTACACTCTCATGAACTTACCTATCCTACCATCCTCGATTCTCTCCCCATAATTTTTTTTTATCTACCTTCTTGTAACTTGAGAGTATGCTGTGAAACCTCATCTCCACCATTCTTTCTCCCTTTCCAGTTAGGGTAGCCATGTATCTACAGTAAAATACCTGTTCCTATCCCTCTATTATACATTACCCTCCCAACATCCAGCATAAAGCCACCTCCCTCAATATTGCACCCCCGCTCAATCAAGAGGTTTTGTCTTGCTTCGACAGTTACTTGGTGAACTCACTAGTGCTGATGCCCCCACAAAAAAGCACCCAATCCATTCTATAAAGTAGTTGGCATTAGGAAGGGTAGCCACCTGTAAAAACCATGCCAAAACAGACATTGGAGCTCAATACAATTCTCTGGCTTGTTAGATCTTGTGTTACTTTGCTAAAACATTAAATCTATAAAGTATAACTATTTTACTCTACAGTTATTTTGAACTCTTATTGAGTCCTCTTTGGATTTCTTCTCCTTTTGATCATTGATTTAAGAATTTACATACATACATATATATAGTGAAGGCTCGTGGCTGAATGGTTAGAGAATTGGATTCGCATTCATGAGGTTGTGAGTTTGATTCCCAGACCGGGTGATGCGTTATGTCCTTGAGCAAGACACTTTATTTCATGTTGCTCCTTCTACCTGGAGTTACAACCAATAGATAGTATAAGCAATTGGAAAGACCAATGGAAAACATTATTTCTTTGGTCCGATCTGATGAAAGTCGATTGACTGCCGATATATATATATATATATATATATGCATCTATATACATATATATATAGATGCATCTATATATATGTATATATATAATATAGATATATGTATATATAGATGTGTATGTATACATATATATATATACACACACACACATACACACATGCATACATATAGATATATGAGTATATAATCCCCAAAATATTTTATCATACTTAAATACCCTTAATATTTTCATAATTTTATTCCACGATACTCCCAAATCATGATTTGATGCTGATAGGATGAAGAAAATATACAGGTCTAAGTACAAAGGTGAAGCTGCTAGAAGTTCAGCTGGAAAGTGAAATATTCAGAATACCAGAGCAAGTCTTAGAATTCTCTGTTGAAATGTGATAGTGTTTTGAGTGGAGTGTTATCTCTAAATGCATTGCAGCTGGCTTCCATGTTATCAGCTGAGAAACTCTACCTGGAAGCAGACAACTTCTCTATTATAACACAGTTATAGTAGGAATCTCTGCTTAACATGGACACACATCACTTCTGGTCAATAAACCATATAAATGTCTGCCGTGGCAAAGAGTCAACCGTGACACAGTCTACTATGATATAGTCTCTCATGACATGCACTTGCTACCATGTCACACACACACACACACACACACACACACACACACACACACACACACACTTTCTAACGTAACACACAGTCTCTCCATGATACACTCCATCTATCATGATACACACAGTCTACCATGACACACAGCTTGCTATGATACATATAGCATACAGTGTATTGTGACACAATTCTCTGCCAAGATACGCACCCAACTATATCACATGACACAACCTCTTCCATGATACACAATCTATTGTGACAGTTTCTACTATGACACACAGCCTACCATGAGATATCGTTGACCATGACACACACTCTCTACCATGGCATGCAGCCTGCCATGACACACAACCCACTGTAAGATACAGCTTACCATGATACATATTCTCTACCAAGACCACAGCCTACTATGACACAAACATTCTCTATCATTACTCACCATCTTCTGTGAATAACTGATGGTTTGCCATGAAAAATGCA
Source organism: Octopus rubescens (assembly GCA_027564515.1). Lineage (NCBI taxonomy): Eukaryota > Metazoa > Mollusca > Cephalopoda > Octopoda > Octopodidae > Octopus > Octopus rubescens. Next base: position 17,375,508 of record JAOPUL010003032.1, on the reverse strand, counting down.
ATGACCCCTCACATCATCCTTTTTGTGTCCACAGACCTTGCATTAACCTTTCTCTCTAGAACATTATCTTTCTGGACTCTTCCATTCCTCCTCATGTCTTTCCTACAAGTATTAACTTAGAATGGCTTTAAGATGGACATAAATGGCATCAATTCACTGGTCTTTGAGAGACCTTTCTTAAAAAAGACTTGATGACATTGTTTGCTAAAAGAAAGTAACATACATCTGTTTTCCCTCCATTTTCAGCCAAATTTTTTCTTTGATGAAGTGTTGTGTTACAATATTTGAGGTGAGGTCTCACCATAATTTTGAAGAGTGCTGGATGTGTAATTTTTGTTAGTCAATTGTAGATAAGTTAGCTTTCTTTACTTCCAATGCACTCTGTTTGAGGAACATTATATACAATTCCTTATCAATAATCACACCCAAATGTTTCTCAACAGCTCCAAATACATGGTCCTTCATAAAATAAGAATAGTTAAACCAAGCAGGTAACTACCATTAATTTGACAAAGACAGTTTATTCAAATTTGACAAACTCCTTTGCTCTCCAACTATAATTCAGAATATTAAACATATTAGAGTCATTGGAAAATAATTTGCAGATACTTTCAACAACCTATTATATATGAAACCAACAAACAAGATGGAACTTAACACAGAACCTTGTGAGATGCTATTTCTTATTTCTACTTGAGATGAATAATATTTACCATCAGCACAAACATTTTACCTTCTTTTACAATAAATTTACAGTACTCTTCCCAAGGCAGATTCAATCTGACTACTCTATTATTTCTTACATAAGTTTTAAGTACTTATGCAATTTAGTAATGTGTGGTTCTGCCCATATTGCAAATAGAATGTATTCCATTGATGACTTACTATTGAGGATAGCAAGATGGTTGTTAAGAACATCAACTAATTTTTTCAATAATCATGGATGCCATCAAACTTGACCTTAGCGCTTTATTTATGAATAAGACTCTTAGTTTAGTAAAAACCATATTTTTGTGATGCTGAGAGCAAGCAAAAGGATACCCTTAAAAATATCTGTTGTGGTTGAGGTCTGAACTATCTTATGGGAATACACTGCTGAAGAAGGTGTGGAGTGGAGATAGATGTTTTATCTTCCAGAGAGACAAGCTTGAGTCCCTTGGTTAAGTTTCCTTGTGAGTATTTTGAAGTGAATTTAGCTTTGTCATATAACTGAAGTTCATAGCATGATTTTCTCTAGACATATCCTTGTCAATGATATTCTTTGATGTTTCTCAGTTTGATAATATCAGGATTCATATATAGATTTCTGTGTTTAAATAGAGTGTGTTAACTGAGTTATTATCTTTGACTACTATTTTCATAGTGGAGTCACCACGAGTGTCTCTATCCAGTCACTTGATCTGCTAGAAACAGCAGCTAAATCTTCCTCAATTCACATTGTATTATTGTATAAATAAAGGATATGTATTATGCCATGTGGTCCTTGATGTATAAAACGATTGAATGATCTTGGCTTTAATCATGACTGGGCAGATCAGGATCTGCTCAAGCATAGCTGGCCTGAGGCTAAACTACAAACACTGCAACTTCTACCATCTAGAAAGTCATGAAGATCTTACAATAAACATCACTGAAAATTTTAGTTTATTTCTCTTCCCAGTTGATTCCTGGAACTCTGGTGCCTTATGGCTGCATAATCAGATTTTGAAATAATTGAGATAGTTTATAGAACCATTTTCTGTAGAATATCATTAATGACTGCTAATTTCAAAGTAGAATTGTATAATTGCTGTTGCTTTAATTTAGTAAACTGTCTCAGACTCTGAACTATATACCTTCTTCATTCATTCAGGATAATATTTAAAAGACTGGATGTTTGCAACCATCCTGTTGAGGTTTGGTTCACTAATATTTTCACAAAGATAAGAATTATTAAGAACAGATAAAATCCTTTAAATGTACAGGGTTATCAGGTACAGAATCATTCATTCAGTCCATTCCTTTGTAGTTGTAGTCAATGCTTAAGAATAAGTGTGTTCTATGAAAAAAACATTGATAATAATGTCAGAAATGATTGCTGTAAAATCCAAAGAGGTGTTAATACCCAATTAGGCTCTTGTAAATACATCTACACAAAAACTTTGAACCAAAGAAGGCGCCACTACATACTCAATTAATCTGCTAGAAATAGCAACCAAATTTTCCTTTAATCGTTCCCTACTGTCTCACTAAAAGGACCCATTAAATGATGTGATTCTGAATGATATAGTTTCTGATATTCAAATAGATGGAATGGTCATGGCTGGAATGACTTTGATCAAAGATCCACTTGAAAGGACCCATTGAATGACGTGATCCTGAATGAAGGATACATTGGATGATATAGTTTCTGATATCCAAATAGATGGAATGGTCATGGCTGAAATGTCTTTGATCAAAGATCCACTTGATTTGACCGGACTTAGTAAACAACAACAACACATCACATCACAGAGGATCACATCACTGAGAGTCAAAGGTTGAAATTTTGAAATTTTCATAAAAATTCGCAGTGAATGTCTTAAGAAGGTTGCCGTAAGCTTTAAAATTTGTGATAACTTTTTAGCTTCTTCGAAAAACAATTTCTTCACAAGGAGAACAACTATTTTAATGGCAGAGACTCTAAAATCTTATATTCTGTTATTAAAGTTTACATAAGTGGCAAGACCTTGTGAGTGAATTTCATAAGTGGAAACTGTGTGAAACCCCATCATATGTGCGTGTGTGCATGCGCACGCACACATATGTGCGTACATGTGAGTGTGTGCATGTATCTTTGTGTGTGTGTGTGTGTGTGTGCGTGCGCACGTGTCACAGCTTGACAACTGGTGTTGGTTTGTTTACAGACCTGTAACTTTGCAGTTCAGCAATAGGGCCCAATAGAATAAGTACCAGACTTTAAAAAAAATCAGTACTAGGGTCAGTTTGTTTGACCAAACCCATCAAGGAAGTGTTCCAGTATGGCCACAGCTCAATGACTGAAACAAGTTTTACTTGTTTCAGCCATTGAGACAAAGGAATAAAGACAAAAGACTAAAGACAAAAGACTAAACACAACAGCCTCAGCCCCCTTAGAATAGTTTCAGATTGATGTTTGGAAGGTTATCTAAATTTATCTATAAACATTTAAGTTTGTTGTAGCTAGCTTTTCTTGAGATTTGATCCTGAATGTTTAAGTTCTAAAACCAAGATAGCTGACAGGCAGCATTACAATATTTGGCAATATGGACCCAAGATGGTTGTTGTTGGTAAACAGCAAAACTACTATATATGTGTATGGAAATATTTGGCCAAGTATATCTGAGGTCAGCTTGAGGTTGGGGCATGATAGCCTAGAGTAAAAGTTTAATTTTCATGCTTAAAATTGCCACCAGGACATTCAAGATCTTTCTTGGGAAAACATATTAAAAAGAATCTGAGATTCAACTCTTCAAAGACATTTGGCTTATTGCAGCTGGAAGCTGTGTAGATTTTTAGTCTCAAGTTTGTTAAGAGAATTTTATTCCCTTCTTCTTCTTCTTCTTCTTCTTCTTCTTCTTCTTCTTCTTCTTCTTCTTCTTCTTCTTCTTCTTCTTCTTC
>JAOPUL010003032.1:16810439-16823445 GCA_027564515.1 Octopus rubescens | reverse complement strand
ACATACATACATACATACATACATACATACATACATACATACATACATACATACATACATACATACATACATAGTTCAACCCATGCCAGCATGGAAAACAGATGTTAAAGGATGATGATACACACACACACACATATGCATGTATATTTGCATTTGCCCCACACCCAATCACTGCTCGTCAACCAGTGTTGATTTGTTTATGTCCCCTTAACTTAATGGTTTGGCAAAAGTGACTGATATAATAAGTACCAGACTTAAAGTAAGTACAGGGATTGATTTGTTTGATTAAACCCTTGAAGGTAGTGCCCCAGCATGGCTGCAGTTCAAGGACTGAAACAAGTAGAAGATAAAAGATAAACCCCAATGAACTTTCAAGGACAAATGCCTAGCTTCAGTTTAATTGCATAAAACAGACAAGAGATAAATTTCCTATTGGATAGGATGCCCATCAAGTACAAGTAACAATTCTAAATGATATGCTACCTACACCCAAAAAAGCAAACTGAGGCAATGTAGAATATAATGATCTGCCTAGAAACATGATAAAACATTTGAAATGAATTTGAATTGAGCAAATAGTCTAATACTTTATCAGTTATTTTGTCTCTGCTTTTGAATACAAAGTCTAATTTGCTTGTTAACATGTTAAGGAAAAGTTACATGAGTGGTTAATTATGGTTAAAAATTAAAACAGATCTATCAATTGTATGGCTTGTATTTTTTGAAAAAAAAAAAAGATATTGAAAAATGAATTGAAGACAATTAAAATCCTATTTAACAAAGGGTTAGTTATCATTATGTTAATTTGTTTCAAAAAATTATCGTGTTTTTTATTATTTTTCTAATATAATCCTATATGAATGCTTTGCTTGTATTGTGTGTGACTGAATATGTATGGATGGTTCATGTACTTCAATTGTGTATTATTAATCTAGTTTAATCTCTTTTTATTTTTGTGGCCTAATGAACAACCTATGGCTCATGCTTTTCCTTTAGTGCCCAGGATTTAAAAATGCGATTTCAATAACTATTCTGTTTTTGATAATACTAGAATGATGACAGTCTGTTAACTCTTTTGTTACTATATTTCTGTTGAAAAACAGTCTTTGTTTCAATTAATTTTGAAAATAACGAAGTATTTATCAAAATAACATTGTTGGTATTAAACTGGTGTTTGGAACATAAATTAGCAGGAAATTTTTGATAGACGGTTTTAAGTAAGGCTCATTTTAAAACAGGGAGTTTGTATCATAGAACTAAGAGTAGTTTCAGGTGAGTTGGTACCAATAGGGTTGATGCAATATAGGTAAAGAAGCTGTATATTCAGGTGACATTTTATATAGATTTAGGTACTGTGCTTTAAAATGCTATAAACCAGTACATTTGTGTATATAAATCTACATTTATTAAACCATTTATCCCAGTATGTTGCTATTAATTATTTGTTCAATTCAAGAAGACTAAAATATGAATCAACTTAAACAGCAAATAATAGAATTATCAGTTATCCTCTCTAGTCTGATGCACTGCCATAAATACCTTGGTTCTTAATTTCCAGCTAGTTAAGCTGAGGAAAGAAGGGGTTAAGTATTTTGTCCAAGGTTGCCAATGTGATACTTGCTATGAAACACAAAGCTATGAATTTGTTAGCTTCTACATTAACCATTAGGCAGAGTTAAGGGATGTAGGATATGAATGGAGTGAAAATTATTTTGTATTGGACTGCATTGTGTACAACTGAATGCATACATAAAGAGGTTTTCAATACATTGCCATTGTCAGTATGATGTTGATCTAGCAGGGTTAGTAAGCAGGAAGGACGAAGAAAACAGAAATGGCAGGCAAGCAAGAGAGGATAATATTGATCTGTCAAGCTAATTAAGCAATGGGGAGATAGTGAAACAGAAATTGACAGGAGAATGGTTTACATATCATTAGATGACTATAAGCTAATTAATACTCTTAGTTTACTGGATATTTATTCAATAAAAGAAACTGAAACAGAACAAATCAGATATTTTGTGTCATTATAGACAGCAGTAAATACATTCTGGTTGCTGCATCAAACTATTTATTTTTTTATGTATTTATTTTTTTATTCCATAAATTCCTAACATTAATAATAAATGCTTATCATTCAAACTAGGAGAAAATGGCAAGGAAGTTATACAAAAATATGCTTATATTTGCTACTGTCCTAGTGAAAAGACCTTGTAAATATTAAGCATGACAATAGAGCTAAATTGAAGCAAATTGTTAATATATCAAAGTGATTTAGTAATGAAATAATTAAACTCATTATTTACAATTTCATTCATAAATTGACTGATTAATATTACACCTGCATTTCATTCAATGAAGTATTTTTAAAGGATATTGTCTGTTATGTCACCATTTCCAAAGATGATTGCCACCCAGGGCAAAATTATCTCTTGGGAATATACATTCTGAGATTAGTAAATGTTCCGTGATTAGTAACCTGCATTGGCTTGTTCTCTGTAAAGAAAATGGCAATCTGAAGTGAATGTATATTGAAATCCTTGAGTAGGATTATATTAAAGAATGACTAATTTTGGTTGGAGTGTTTTATGCAATAATTGAAGTAATGAAAGGGTTGATGCTGAGTAAATGTTACAATGTTTTATCATTCTGAAACATGATTAAAGTTGTAGCATTTTACTGTTCAATGTCATGCCAGTAAGACCAAGTATATATATATAGTGTAGTGTAGTATAATGTAAAGGCGCATGGCTCAGTGGTTAGAGCGTCGGGCTTACAATCGTGAGGTTGTGAGTTCGATTACTGGACCAGGCTGTGTGTTGTATTCTTGAGCATGACATTTTATTTCATATGGCTCCATTTCACCAAGCTGTAGAAATGAGTTGCGACGTCACTGGTGCCAAGCTGTATCAGCCTTTGCCTTTCCCTTGGACAACATTGGTGGCGTGGAGAGGAGAGACTGGTATGCATGAGCGACTGCTGGTCTTTTACAAACCTTGCCTAGACTTGTGCCTAGGAGGGGGACTTTCTAGGTGCAAATCCATGGTCATTCATGACCGAAGGGGGTCTTTACCCTTTACAGTGTAGTACTAGTACTAGTATTAGTATAATAATAATAATCCTTTCTATACTGGGCACAAGGCCTGAAATTTTGGGGGATGGGGATAGTTGATTCAATTGACCCAGTAGTCAACTGGTACTTATTTTATCGAACCTGGAAGGACGAAAGGCAAAGTCGACTCCAGCAGCATTTGAACTCAGAACGTAAAGTTGGAAGAATTGCTGCTAAGCATTTCTCCCGGCACAGTAACAATTCTGCCAGCTCGCTACCTTAATAATAATAACAGTATAAACAAGTTGTAATTTAGTGATAATAGATTTCATGCATGATGATATTATATTGTCTATTGGATTAAATGTTATTAGTGTGTGTATTTGTATTCCTTACACATGTATGAACACTTCATTATGGTAGTTAAAAGATGAATACTCTTCTATAGTGATATAGTTTTAGATTTCAGATCATATCCATGTATGTATACATGTATTTTTTGTCCTGTATGTCTTTGCATTGACACTGCTTTCATTGTGGGTATGTTATATCTACCATAAACAATAAGTTTGGCAGCTTGGTGGTTTGACATACATAAACAGGGAATAAAGTACCTTATAAAGTAGTACCTTGCTAAACAGCCATAGAATACTGCCTTAAGGAGCCTTGTCCAACCTATGTCAGTATGCAAAAATGCAGACATAAAAATGATGATAATATTCTGTCTTTATATGTATGTATGTGTATACTGTATATTCAAACTTCGATGTAATTGATAGTAAGTTTGAATGTTGAATTTTTGAGCTGAATGTTCCATTCTCTATCTTACCATCGTGAAGAATTTTTTTTTATGAATGCTTCTCTACCACATGCTTTCGTGTTCAGTCCCACTGTGTGGTACCTTGGACAAGTGTCTTCTACTATAGGCCTGAGCCAACCAAAGCATCGCAAGTTGATTTGGTAGGCAGAAACTGAAAAGCTGTTGTAATATGTGTATGTTTGTGTCTCCTTGTCTTGACATTGCATGATAGTTGTAAATGAGTGCCACTGTCATACAAGCAGTGTCATTCATTTGCATATATTCTGCACAAACATGTCTGGCCATGGGGGAATAAATTCTGTCCGACCCATGCAAGCATGGAAAAGTGGACATTAAAAAATGATGATGAATCGTAATGAGGATATGTAATAATTTTATAGGTCTTTGAAATTTACAGTGTGATTTAAGAATTGGCTCCTAGAACCACTATACTTGAGAGAACATGGTACAGTTCATATTAAAAAGATTATGTATTTTGATGCTGCTAGTTAATACAACTGACTTTTACAGAAATTGGAAACTGTTTATTATAAAGTATTGTCTTATGTATGTTATTTTTTTTTTATTTTCCAGATGGTTCAAAGAAAATTGTTATTCCCATTGACTCCAATTCAGACTATGCTCGAGTTGGTAGACAGTCAATTGTTTTCTCCAAAGATCAAAACTCTTTCCAAGCAAATTTTGCCTCAGTCCATGGTAATATATAAATTTAATAATTAAACTTTCTCATCAAATGTTATGTCTAAATATTGGATAAAAAAAGAATTTAATGAAATTTAAGCAGTTCATGTCATATATATAGTCATTTTTAAAATGAGGATTTTAAAAAAGCAAGAAGAAAAAAAGAAGAAAAGAAAACAAACTTGAAACTAAAATGAGTTCAATATCCACACTGTTATATTGTGAATCAGCAATTACATATCCTTACTAAGTTTCATTCCATGTTGACTTACATTCAACTGCATTTAATCACATATCCTCAAACTGAGTTATGGAATATATGATAAAAACAAGAGCAGTGGGTTTTTTTGTGTTGTAGTGTTATCTTATTCCACTTACTATAGCCATTCTTATGTACCTCTGACTTCCATCCCTGTCACTGTACAACATCACCTTGCACATCATCTCCCTACTTTCTCACCCCTCTTCCTTTCTGAACCACTTCTATCTCTCTTTCACCCCTCCCCCCCTATCCACTTCCATATTGATATTTCCCATCAACCACCCTTCCACTCTTGTTCATCACTCATTACATTCACCACGGCTCTCATCTTTAACCATCTGTTACCCTCCTCCAACACTCCCATGAAATTAACCCCACCACCCCAACGTCTGCATTTTCTTTAATAAATACTCGTCTTGTAACCTTGTGAGTAAGCTCTAGCACTCTGTCACCACCATCTTTATCTCCGTTCCAGTTACTCTCACCCCCCTCCTTGCATAATGCAGGGTAACCATGTATATCTTCTATAGCATGACACCTGTGCTTGTCCTTGTATCAAAATTTAGTCTTCAACACCTGGCATAAAGCCACCTGTCCCTCTCTTTCTCTCTCTCTTAAATACACTCCTACTCAGTTTTTTTCTTCTTTTCTTTTTCCTGTCTTGCAAGTTACTTGATGACCTCACTAGCGCCAGTGTCACAAAAAAAAAAGTACCCAGTACACACTATAAAGTGGCTGGTGTTAGGAAGGGCATCCAGCTGTAGAAACCATGCCATAGCTAGCACTAGAGCTTGACACAGTATTGCAGCTCTTGAGATTTTGTCATAGACTTGCAGCTCTTGGGATCCTGTCAAACTGTCCAACTCATGCCAGCATGGAAAACGGAAGTTAAAGGATGATGATGATATCAGCATGTCAATTGATTAAATTCTCTCCCATGAGGATTTTCAATTCATTTGAACATTTTTCAATCACCAGAGCTTCACTAGATTCATACACCTGCCCGTGACTTCCATACACTTAAATTAGTTAATTACTCAGTGATATCAACTTTAGATAACAGCATGAATTAAGTAAACTTCATTTGTGACAATTGCAAACAAGTTTCTGTTTAGTTCTTTATTCATAGCTATCTTTTCTTAAATTTTATCCACAAAAAGGATTCATTTATTGACGCTGTCTATCAACTCTGCTTTGGAATAATTGTTTTGGTGATTAATTGCTAATACAGACCATAGTCAAGTTTTTCAGATCCAGACTTTAAGATAACAATACACCAGAGGCTGAATTGTCGTAGTCACTGAAATAGTGAAAGTAATTTGAATTCGTGCGACTGTTTTGTCAAGCTTCCAGAATATTCTATTCATATCTTGACATTCTTCCAAAATTCAATTTAACAATATTAACTTCATTTTCATATACAATTAGTTGATAAATTTTATATTGACTTGATGCTAAATTGTTTCGTGTGTGTGTGTGTGTGTGTGTGTGTGCTCTCACACGCATGCGTGCTTCAGTGTGTTCGAATTTATTTGTAATTTCACACTATGTTGATGTTTTGACAATTTGTTAAACCTTCTAAACTTATTTACATTATATACATTGGACGGATATGTGTCCTCATCTTGTATTGTTAACACAACGTTTCGGCTGATGTCCTTTCCAGCTTTCCTATGTAAATAATTCCTCGTCTCAGAAATATAGAACAATATCTTCTAAACTTAGCTGAATCAAAGCATTTTATTTTCACACAGCAATTTACAAATATCTGAATTATTCTAATCTATGAAATGTTTCTTTATTCTTATCATAATTACCATTATTCAGTTAATTTTGAACCGCATGAATATTTGTCATATTGAACAATTAAGAAAAATTCCTTTTGTGTGTCTCAAGTCATTGGGGGAGTTGATATTTTTTATGCAACAAAATTCAATGATTTAGTAAATTCTCTGCATAAAATAAATTTGCTGCCAAGCGTGATAAGTTCAAATAGAAAACCAGATATTGAATATTGTGTAAGAGTCCTTGGGAAACTCATTAAATTTATAAAAAGAAAGTGGGGTGATTATATTGGAGTGTGGAGTGATTGTCAGTAATTTTCTTGACACATTTGATAAAAAATATTTTTCAATTTCAGTTATGAAGTCCTTCTTGTACCGTTTGAACGAATTCACAAATGGTCGCAAATCTGTTTTCTCAGAACGAACAGATGATGCATCAGCGGTACAGTATTTTCAGGTAGGTTGCATTTTTTGTGTTTTACAATGCTGTGGTGGTTTTATCAGTGAAGTAGTAGTAGTAGTAGTAGGCATCTGTTGGTCTCGAGAGACTATGAGTCTGCGCCTGGAGAATTTGTGTCAGCTGGTGGTGGTGGTGGTGGTGCAGCATCTTTGGTGACTCTGCAGGCCCACATGGGTGTGGCAGTCACGCATACAGCTACTGCATCTGTACAGGCTCACTACCAGTGTGACTGGCATTTCCTTTCTTCCTGTGCGTTTTTCCTTGGAGGCAAGTTCCAGTTTCCCCTCCCCTGCCCGACTCCCTCAAGTAGTATTTGTCTCCAGCGTGGGCGATCATTTGAAAGGTCTTGTGTGTTAAAAGATAAGATCTTATATTTCTAAGTTTACCATGCTAGAAATTTCAGTGTTTGGTGATAAGGTTGTGAAATATATTTGCTTCATAACCATGTGCTTTCAAGTTGGAGCCCACCCACTATGTGGAATCTTGGGTAAGTATCTTCTTCATGAGTCTTGGGCTAACTAAAGACTTTGAAATAAGATAGATAGAAATGGTATGGAAACCCATTGGATGTCTGTGTGTGAACAGAATTACTTTAATTGCAAAACTGGTAAGGGTTGGTGAGAGGAAAGGCATCTTGCGATAGAATACTACCTCTCAATAATTCTCGTTCAATTCAGGCTATCATTGAAAAACTGGATATAAAAAAACAAATGATGATATGTTTGCAGGTTATGTGGTAAGAAGTTTGCTTCCCAACCACATGGTTCCGAGTTCAGTCCCTCTGCATAGACATTGGGCAAGTATCTTCTACTATAACCCCAGCCCAACCAAAGCCTTGTGAGTGGATTTGATAGATAGAAACCAAAAGAAGTCCAGTGTGTGTGTGTGTGTGTGTTTATCACCGCCTAACAACCAGTATTGGTTTGTGTGTGTCTCCATAACTTAGCAGTTCAGCAAAAGAAACCAATAGAATAAATACCAGGCTTAAAAAATAAGTATTAGCATAAATTTATTCAACTAAACCCTTTAAGGCGGTGCCTTAGCATGGCTACAGTCCATTGACTGAAACATATAAAAGATAATGTTCTACTTTACTGTTCATTATTTGATAGTAGGTGATAAGTGTTGTATTGTGTTCCTGAGCAAGAGAATGTTTTCATTTTGAAGGAGTTTAATGATTTTTTATATCCTATTTTATTGTAAAAGATTTCTCTGTATCCTAAAATATATTGTATTTATGAAATCTGAACCCCAAAATATCAGGTTGGAACAAAACTTTTGTCTGATTTTCTAGATGAAATTTTAGATGACATTTATTAAAGTATTGCTTCTTGTTATCAATCATGGAATGAAACTATGAATAATTTATATTTTCCTCTTTCAGGTTAAAAGAATATTGTTCATAATCTTCTTCAATATTCACCCTCAGTGTTTGTCCCAACTAAAGAACACATTAGACATGCTTTACTCTACAAGTTTCATAAAGGTGTCAATGCACGTGCAGCAGCAAAATCCATTCAGAGCATTTATGGAGATGATGTAGTGAATGAAAGAAGATGTAGGAGGTGGTTTTCCCATTTTCGAAGTGGGAACTTCAGCTTCGATGACAAGCCAAAGGAGGGTCATCCAAAAGCTCTCAATTCCCAAGGGTTGGAAGCTGTTATCACAACAAATCCTGTCACTAGTGCTAGGGAACTCACTGAGAAATTTAAAGTAAGCCATATGACTATCCTACGCGAACAGAAAAGAATTGGAAAGGTTTCAGTAGTTGGAAAATGGGTCCCACACAACCTATCTCCAGAGAATCTGCAACAACGTGTCGCTTGTTGTGAGTCATTGCTTACACGACAACGTCAGATGCCATTTTTGGAGAGCCTTGTTACTGGTGATAAGTGGATCCTTTATCATAACGTTAAACGCCGTCAACGGATCAGTCGAGGAAGCAGATCTGATCAGCAACCAAGAGGACGACTTCATTCAAAGAAGATCATGTTGAGTGTATGGTGGGATATTATCCATTACAAACTATTAGACAATAATCAAACAATCAATGCCAATCTCTACTGTGATCAACTTTGTCGTTTGAAAGCAGTTTTGGACAAAAATCGCCCATTCTTAGTCAACATAAAGGGAGTCATTCTGCATCACAATAATGCCTGCCCACACACTGCACAATTGACTAAAGATCTCTTAGAAGAGCTTCGTTTGGAGAAATTGCTTCATCCTCCATATTCTCCTGACCTTGCAGCTTCTGATTATCACTTGTGTAGAGGATTACAGTATTATTTGGATGGTCTTGGGTTGACATCAAGAGAAGAGGTTGAAAACGAATTGGTATCATACTTTGCATCAAAACCTAAAGAATTTTACAAGCGCAGCATTATAAAACTTGTTCACAGATTGGAATGAAGTTATAGGAAGTAATGGATGTTATGTTAATGATTAAATATTTCTATAAACATAAGTTTTTCATTTATAAATAAAGACTTTGAAATCGGACATAACTTTCGTTCCAACCTGATATAAATACAAAAAAAATAAGAATGGCATATTGCTTTGTTGATTTTATGATTGTATATTTCAAAGAAAAAAAATTTGTAGTTTTTTAAAGTTACTCAGGTTATTAAACATCCTTAACCCATATATACAAATATAAAATCGCACAGTGAATAATGTACTACAGAATTCGGTGTCATTATCATTTTAACATCCACTTTTCCACAAGAACGCCACTGTTTCATCCTTGTGATAAAATCTAAAGGGTCTGGAAATGTCAGGAATTATATTGTTCGAAACAAAATAAGAAATATGAAAAGTTCTTAATAAAAAAAGTTAATCTGTACATGTTTAACTTAACCCTTTAGCATTCTGATTACCCTCTCAAGTGTAATGCTTTTTTTTATATTCATATCATTTTGAATTAATTATATATTATCTTGTAGCTAAGGGATTTTCATGATGTGATTGCTTATTTTTAGAATGACATTGTAGGATAGGTGTGAGAGGCCAGATCCAGTCAGTTTTAACATGAAACTGGTAGAATATTTAGGCTGGATAGGGCCAGTTTGAATGCTAAAGGGTTATTATTAAAAAAAAGCTCTTCTCTATACTCACATAGGTGCAAGCATAACTGTTTGGTCGAGAAGTTCACCTTGCAACCATGCTGTCACACTGCACTGCATTTTGAGCAACTGTTTTCAAGTATAATCCTAGGCTAACTAAAATCTTCTGAGTGCATATCACGTGACCGACCAGACTACCAGTTGTTGTTACACATTGCTGGTGACAATGCGCTTTGCATTGTTTTACCCTTTGAATGATGCCACCTTGCTGGGTAGGCAAGTAGCACCCCCCACCCGATCAAAATGGGGGGAGGGGCTGGAGCAATGTAGAATGAAATATTTTGCTCAAGAACACAATGTGCCGTCTGGTCTGGGAACCGAACCCACGATCTGATGACCACGAGTGCAATACCCTAACCACTAGGCCACATGCCTTCACGTGAGTAAATATGGGAGATGCAAACTGTGGGGAGGCTCTTTGTATGTCTATGTATATGTGTAAGCATGTGTGCATGAATGTCAGTTCAGTCTGTCGTCATCATTAGCACTGTTAAGGGAAGATATTTTGCTTTCTCCACTGAGCAAATCTTCTGTGGTTCAGCAGATGAGTGATGACTGTTAGAATGAAAACAATGGAACAATCTTATTTGAAAAAAACAAAGGTTGGTGGCAGGAAGGTCATCTGACCATTAAAAAAAACCCTGCCTTGATAAAAAGATTTGTTCAGCTAATTCCAGCTTGCAGTAACAGATATGAAATGATGTTGTGCATGCATAATGGTGTTTTTCTCTCTTACCACTTGACAACCGGTGTTGTTTTGTTTACATCCCTATAGTTTAGCAGTTCAAGCAAAAAAACATCAATAGAAGTACCAGACTTAAAATAAAGTACTGGGGGTCCATTTGATTTACTAAACTCTTCAAAGCAATGCTTCAACATGGGTTGTGGTCAATTGATTGGAAAAAGTTGAAGAATAAAAGCCAGAATAATGTTATATGTATGGGATTTGGTTTTAATCTAATTGACCACACCTCTCCTATAAACTTCATGAAAATGCCTTATTATTATTATTATCATACAGGCGCGGCGTGGCTGTGTGGTAAGAAGCTTGCTTCCCAACCACATGGTTCTGGGTTCAATCCCACTTGCCTGGCATCTTGGGCAAGTGTCTTCTACTATAGCCTCGGGCCGACCAAAGCCTTGTGAGTGGATTTGCTAGACGGAAACTGAAAGAAGCCTGTCGCATATATATGTATGTATGTGCTGGTAGTACACTCTCTGGAGTGGTTGGCGTTAGGAAGAGCATCCAGCTGTAGAAACTAAGCGAAAAATAGACTGGAGTCTGGTGCAGTTCCCCAGCTTACCAGTCTCCAGTCAAACTGTCTAACTCATGCCAGCATGGAAAACGGACGTTAAATGATGATGATGATGGTGATATATATATGTATATATATATATATATATATATATAGAGAGAGAGATATAGATAGATAGATAGATAGATATATGCCACCTGGTGAGACTGAACCTGATACCATGTGGTTGGGGGGCTCCTACATGGTTGCTTGATCCACTGGAAATAGCAACCAATTCTCTCTCAAACCATGTCCTTTCATTTTATAAATAAGACACCTGGGATAATAATGTCTGTGGTACACTATTAAAGAATAAAATACTATATTTATGGTTAGAATAGTGTTTGATCAATCACAGGTTTTATGCTGGCTCTATCAAAACTAACCTAGGGCTAAATAACATCGTCAGCCTTTTCAAACTCTGCTATTGTAACAATTACTAAATGAGTTTTTAAGTAATGATTGAAGCAGTTTCGTGAAGATGATATAATCATTTTTTGGGGTTTCATCATTATCATTGTTTTAATGTCTGCTTTTCCATGCTTGCTTGGGTCAGACAGTCTATTGAGGCAGATTTTTCTACAGCCAGATGCCCTTCCCGTCACCAACCTTTGTTTTCAAGCAAGGTAATATGTGACCCACCACACCGAACTGGGTATTAAGTCGCATAAGCCGTCACTGCAGCAGAACCCAAAATGGGAGTATTGCATCGAAATTTGGTTTTCCGCTGAAATGAACAGAGGAACCTCTAAACTTTCATATAGTAGCACTGGTTTCTACAGTTATTGACTAGAAACATGATAAAAACGACTATTTTATGTCCATTGTCATGTTTTTAATATAGTCTGTACTCAAAGTTCAAGTTCAATTTCAATTTTCTCTGCTTCAGTAATTTCCCATGATGAGAGATTTTTTACGGAAAAGTAGCAATATCTCTGGAAGTATTAGAAGTTGAGAGATCACTGAGGTATCATTTTTAAAGCTGGAAATCTGTAGAATCTATATACAGCTCATTTTCGATATGTAGCGACTTAATACTCGGTTCGGTGTGGCGAGTCACATATATGTGTGTGTGTGTGGGTGCGTTTGCCCCCCCCCCACTACTTGCCAACTAGCAATTGGTTTGTTTATGTCCCCATAACTTAGCAGTTCGGCAAAAAAAAGGCCCAATAGAATAAGTACCGGGTTGGTTTAAAAGTAAGCACTGGGGTCAATTTGTTCGACTAAAACCTTCAAGGCGATGTCACAGCATGGCCGCAATCCAAATACTGAAACAACTAAAAGATAACGTCTAATGTTGTCATGGATCAGTGTCACATATTCGAGAAGAAAGATGGACAATCTTATCAATTCCACTGTATAATTACTTCTACTAACTTTACTGCAGTCATGCTGGATGGAGCAGAAGACCATGTTAGTAGGCCTCATAGAATAGCAACAATATACGCAGGTGTGGCTGTGTGGTAAGAAGCTTGCTTCCCAACCCCATGGTTCCGAGTTCAGTCCCACTGTGTGGCACCTTGGGCAAGT
>JAOPUL010003032.1:16675417-16687338 GCA_027564515.1 Octopus rubescens | reverse complement strand
GTCGGGGTCGATTTTGACTTTCATCCTTCTGGGGTTGATAAAGTGAGTACCAGTTACGAACTGGGGTCGATAAAATCGACTACTTCCCTTCCCCAAAATTTCACGCCTTCATGCCCAGTATCGAAAGGACTATTATTAAGGTGGCGAGCTGGCAGAACCTTTAGCATGCCGGGAAAAATGCTTAGTGGCATTTCTCCCAACTTTACATTCTGAGTTCAAATGCTGTCGGGGTCGATTTTGACTTTCATCCTTCTGGGGTTGATAAAGTGAGTACCAGTTACGAACTGGGGTCGATAAAATCAACTACTCCCCTCACCCAAAATTTCACGCCTTCGTGCCCAGTATAGAAAAGATTATTACTATTATTAAGGCAGTGAGCTGGCAGAATCTTTAGCACACTAGGAATAGTGCTTAGCGGCATTTCTTCTGACTTTACGTCCTGACCTCAAATGCCGCTGGTGTCGATTTTGCCTTTCATTCTTTCGGGGTCGATGAAATAAGTACCAGTTGAGTACTGGGGTCGATTGGTTCGACTATCCCCATCCCCCAAAATTTCAGGCCTTTGCGCCCAGTATAGAAAGGATTATTATTATTAAGGCGGTGAGCTGGCAGAATCGTTAGCACGCTGGGCAAAATGCTTAACGGCATTTAATCCGTCTGTACGTTCTGAGTTCAAATGCTGCTGGAGTCAACTTTGCCTTTCATCCTTATTGAGTCAATAAAATGAGTACCAGGTTAACACTGGGGTCGATGGAATCAACTAAAACCCCTCCCCCGAAGTAGTTAGCCTTGTGCCTAAATCTGAAATCTTTATTATTATTATCATTATTATTATTATAAGATATTGTTTTATAAAATTGCAATTTGAAATGATTGCATGTGAAGAATCATACACATACATGCTAACATATATATAAAATAAATATATATACAACAAATAACAAATCTACAATGACTACTGGAAACAGCTATAAATCAGTTTTACTGCAATAAAGTTATTTATATGTATGGCCATTAATTATACCTTGTGCATACATACATACATACATACACACACACACACTTACACACACACACATACATATATATATATATATATATATATATATATACGTACATAGATATACATATGCATAATTATGTGCATATGTATATATATATATACATATACATATATTTACACATACATGTGCATATATATGTGTGTGTGTATAAATTTATACACATACATATGCAATATATATTAAAGAAAGAAAACATGTAAGAGCATTTTATTAGTAAGAACACATTTTTGTTAATTAAAAAGTAACATCTTAATTCTTCCTCAAATTTCCTGAATTCAGCCGTAAACCACTAAATCCGTGTCTGTTTATCTAATTTCACCAATTCCGCTTTCGTCTACTTTGCATTCACACTAAGGTCCACAGATAGAGGAATAACAGAAAGAAGGTAACCCAAGGGTGAATTATAGCTTTGCTACTGGTATTGGGTGTAACAGTTTTCGTAGGGGTTTCTTTGAAATCTTTAAAGCTGCGTTGGACAATGCGATCATTTAGATCTTGAACTGGTCTGAAGTTGTTCACCATTTCGAATCTGTATTTCCGAAACAAGTCGTTAACATCTGTTGTATTCTCCTCCGATAGAGTTGAAGTAACGTTAATGTTTGGGTTTTCGGTACTTGATTCGGTACCATTAGTATTGTTTGTTTTATTTAATCTTTCCTGCTCCTTTGCAGCATCGTAGACATAAAACAGATCACGGAGTTTCTTCATCTTCAAGAGAAACAAAAATTAAAATAAGAAACATTTTACAAAGAAAGACAAAATTTTTTTTCTATCTGTTTTACATATTTCATCATCATCATCAATGTGTATTGAATATGTGGATAAAATAATAAAATAAGTAAAATAATAATAATAACAGATAATACTTATACAATTTGCTAGGTGCAATCCATGTAATTAGGGTCAGTGAAGTCAGTCCGAAAAAAACCGTTATTTTAAAAATATTTTAAAGTGGATTTGGTAGACGGAAACTTAAAGAAGCCAGTCGTATATATATATATATATGTATGTTTGTGCCGGTGATACACTCTCTGGAGTGGTTGGCGTTAGGAAGTGCATCCAGCTGTAGAAACCAAGCCAAAAATAGACTGGAGTCTGGTGCAGTTCCCCAGCTTGCCAGTTTCCACTCAAAACCGTCTAACCCATGCCTGCATGGAAAAACAGACGTTAAAGGATGACGATGATGATGATGATGTTGGCTGCAAAACGATTGTAACCTTATGGATGAAATAAATATTTTCATCTCATATCTCCTGTCTTTCTTTATATTTTATATATTCCTAATGAAATAATCAATTACAAATTGGATTTAATGGATTTTAACTGCATAGGATTATACATTACACTCCTTCAGATTGGTTTATTATGTGGATTATAGCCTGATCCACTAAAGGAGCTTATTTTTATGAGTACCACCAGATTAGTTATATCCATATATTGTGCCGGTGACGCGTTAAAAACACTTGTGCCGGTGACGCGTTAAAAACACTTGGTGCTAGCGACACATTAAAAACACCCAGTACACTCTCTGGAGTGGTTGGTGTTAGGAAGGGCATTCAGTTTTGAGAAACTGTGTCAAAACAGACTGGAGTCTGGTGCAGCTCCCCAGTCTCCAGTCAAACCGTCTAACTCATGCCAGCATGGAAAACAGACGTTAAATGATGATGATGATGATGATGTATAAATATGTGTGTTTGTGTATATATATATGGTTTGACTTCATTATCATAACTAATACAATTCAATGCCAATACAAACTATCCAGTCTAGAGTAGTTTGTTATTTGTGACTCGAGTCAAAAACACTTGTACCGTTCACCGCTTCTTAGTGTATCACAAAATATAAATATAAATATATCATCATATACATTCATGACCCTTTCCTTTATACTCTCTTTTCATAAGCCTTCCACTAATAATCTATCTCACCCTCTCTTCGATGATGGAACTGTTTACTACTGAAATCCGCTACTAAGGATCTACCTTAGTTTTTCTCTCTAAAGATGGTATAGTCTGCTACTATATGGATAGCTTATCTAGTTGTAGGCATCCATCGGTCTTGAGAGACCATGGATCTTCACCTGGAGAATTTGTGTCAGTGCTCTACCGGTGTGAATGGCTTTTCCTTTCTTCAAGTGTGCTTTTCTTTGGTGGCAAGTTCCCATTTCTCCTTCCCTCGTTTCATTCCCTCTCACAGTATTTGTCTCCAGCATAGACGATCATTTGCGGCCTCCACCCATCTTCATGACGTCCAGATCTATTGACTTCATATCTCTCTTGCAGACGTCCTTTAAATGAAGATGAGGTCGTCCTTGTGTTCTTGTGCAGGTGGCAAATTACCCATACAGGAGGTCTTTTGGGATCATCTCATCCTGCATGCGATGTACATGACTGAGCCAATGCAGACGGCACTCCTGAAGCAGAGTTGAATATACTGGGTATCTTGGTGCAGTTGAGGACTTCAGTGTTGGTGACTTAGTCAGTCCACTTGATATCCAAGATGTATCTCAGATTACAAAGGTGGAAGACGTTGAGACGCCGCTCTCCTGTCTAGAGTAGAGGCTCAAAGTCTCACTCCTGTAGAGTACCGAGACAGCAATCTTGGTGTTTGTAGCTAGTTTTCTGTTTTCCCAGACTCTCTTTGTGAGCCTGGCAAATGTAGAGGATGCTCGTCCAATTCACCTGCTGATCTCAGGGTCCATGGAGAGGTCATCAGAGATGGTAGAACTGAGGTAGGTGAATTCATGAACTACCTCTAGCTTGTATTGTTGATGGTGGTGGTGGGGAGCTGCTTGACACCTTGGCCCAGCACGTTGGTCTTCTTCAGACTGATAAGTCAGGCTGAATTCCTGACAGGCCTTCAAGAGCTTGTCTACAAGGTACTGCATTTGCTCCTCAGAGTGCGCTGTCAGTGCTGTGTCGTCTGTGAACAGCATTTCCCTGATGAGTACCTGATGGACCCTGGATTTGTTTTCAGTCTTGACAGGCTAAACAGTTTACCATCTGATCTTGTGTGGAGGTAGACACCATCAATTAGTTGATGTTCCAAGTGCATGCGAAGAAGATGCCAAACAGGGTGGGGGCAAACATACTGTCCTGCTTCATGCCATTGCATATGTTGAATGCCCCTGAAAAAGAACCATCAAATTGAATCAGACTTTCATATCTGCATGTAATGATTGGACAATCCTGAGGTGTCTTGGAGGACAGCCAACCTTGGCAGGGATCTTGAGCAGGCTGTCCATACTAACCAGGTCAGAAGCCTTTGTGAGGTCAATGAAGGTGATGAAGAATGGCTGCCTTTGCTCTCAGCACTTCTCCTGTAGCTGTCGAAGAGAGATCATGTTGATGGTGGAGCACACTGATCTGAAACCACATTGAGATTTGGGGTATACCCTCTCAGCGATTTTCTGTAGTCTGTTTAGGACTACGCGGGCAAAGACCTTCCCAATGATGTTTAGGAGCGAGATGCCTCGGTAGTTATTGCAGTCACTTCTGTCCCCTTTGTTCTTGTACAGGATGACAATATTGCAGTCTCTCATGTCTTGCAGGACTGTTCTCTCCTCCCAGCATTGACACAGTAGCTTCTGCAAGTAGTCAAGCAAAACTCCCCTTGCACACCTGATGATCTCTGGTGGGATTCCATCCAAGCTCGGGGCCTTTCTAGTGGGCAAGCCATCAAGAGCTCTGCTCAGTTCTTCAGTAGTGTGTCCAGCTCCTCCATCACAGATAGGAGTTCCATGGTGTCCAGCACACTATCCGAGATGTTGTTTTCCCTGGCGTAGAGTTCAGAATAATGTTCCACCCAGCTCTCTAGCTGCTCTCTTTTGTCCTTGATGGCCTCCCCTGTTCTGGATTTGAGTGGAGCCATCCTGCTCTGGGTTGGGCCGATGGCTTTCTTGATGCCTTCATACATTCTACGAATGTTGCCTGTGACAAATGATAGTTGGATGTCTTCACATGGTTGTAACCAGTAGTTATTTGCACAGCGTCTCACTGTCTTCTGCATGTTGTTCCTTGCCGCTTTCAGCATTGCCCTGGTGGGCCAGTGTTTGTGCTTCAGCAGGGTAGTGTGCTTCTCTATGGGCGTATTGAGCTCATTTGCACTCACATTAAACCAGTCTTGCATCATCCTCAATCTCCTTCCAAAGGCCCTCAGTGCAGTGCTATAAATGATGTCCTTGAGAAAGTCCCATCTCTGCTGAACATTGCATTCCGGTGGGTCTGAAGGGAGGGCGTCTTCCAATGACTTAAGGAATGCATCTGTCTTAGCTGGCTGCTGGATTTCAGTAGCATTGATACACTGCTTTCCTGGAGGCTTAGTGCAGTGCATCAGTTTTGGTTGGAGTTTGAGATTGCAGCAAACCAGGGAGTGGTCTGCGTTACAGTCAGCGCTCTGAAAGGACCAAGTCAAGAGTACGTTTCTTAGGTGGTTGCATCTTGTGAGGATCAGATCTAGCTGGTGCCAGTGCCCTGAGCGAGAATGACGCCAGAAAACCCTGTGTCAAGCTTTGGCCTGGAAGTAAGTGTTGGTGACACATAGTCCATGGAACATACAGAGCTCAAGCAGCCATTGTCCATTTTCATTCATGTTGCCAACCCCGTACCATTCCAGACACCCTGTCCAGGAGTCGTGGCCAGCACCCACTCTGGTGTTGGATTCGCCGAGTAACACCAGCTGTTCTCCATTTGGGATCACCTGTATTTTCTTAGAGAGATGATTGTAGAACTTATCCTTGTCATCTTGTGTGGAATAGAGGGTTGGGGCATTAGCACTGATAAGGTTTACAGGCCCATCTGAAGTGTGCAGTCAGAGTGAGAGAATTCGCTCTGAACCGTCGCTGCTGACTTTCACCAACTTCAGCAGTGAGTTGCTCACAGCGAAGCTGACAATATACTCTCTGGTCTCATCTATGCCTTTCCCCTGCCAGAAAAAGGTATACTCTCTTTCACGAAGTGTCCCCAAATCTTGGAGCCTCATTTCCTGGAGTGCTGTAATGTCCACTTGGAGTTATAGCAGTTCGTTGTTGATCACTGCTGTCTTGCATGTGTCTCTGATCTTTTGAAGATCCTCTGACAGACCAGTTGTCATGGTCCTTACGTTCCAACATCCAATTCTGAATGCTGGTTTCTTACAACGTTTGTTTGTTTGTCTTTCTTTCTTGGTACAGTATTTACAGCCCACAATTCAGGATATTAGGCAGGCAGTAGCTGTCCAATGAGGCGCCAGGTACCTTGGTCCTTTGTCATTTCATCTGAAAAGTTCAGCATCCTGAGGTTGTCCTTCAGTACTTGAAAAGGATTCGCCAGCAAGAACCCTGTACCGGGTGCATTTATCATAGCACCAACAGTAGATGACCTCTGTAAATCTAAAAGCTCCTCTGGACTCTATATTGTCTCCGTTCATTTGCCCACCACAATTAGAATGAAACTAGTAAATCTTTATTGTTTGATGGACCATCTGCATTGATTGCACAGATTGAATGTTTAGTTAGCAGTAGATGTGGTGCCTAACTTTCTTCTTGTGTGTGTGTGTGCGTGTGTGTGTGTGTAAAAATATACGAGTTGATTCTTCAAGCCAAGCCAACTGTCAGGAGACCTAGGAGTAGGTCAAGAATGAAATAGCTGGATAGTATCCATAATCTCAGTTGGTCAAACTTGGGGATCCAGCTGGAAAGTGTAATGACGGTTGTTTTTGAAAGGACTCCATGTATGAGTTGCTTAAGGACTCTACCTCCACAACCCTGCCAGGAATGGTGGGCGAAGAAGATGGATGGGTAGGTGTAGTGCCAAACTTTGTGTGTGTGTGTG
The DNA here is from genome assembly GCA_027564515.1 of Octopus rubescens. Lineage (NCBI taxonomy): Eukaryota > Metazoa > Mollusca > Cephalopoda > Octopoda > Octopodidae > Octopus > Octopus rubescens. The sequence continues at coordinate 16,680,464 of JAOPUL010003032.1, read as the reverse complement.
TGTGTGTGTGTGTGTGTGTGTGTGTAAAAATATATGGCTTGAATTTTTCATTTATGAAGTTTTATGTATTATATTTTTCTTGTTCTCTAATTCCTTAAGGTGAAACCCAGATTGAAGTTCGTCTTTTGTTGCCATGGAGGGAATACGCTCGCATTGAATACATTGCTACGGCATCATGGCCTTTGTCTCCCAACAAGTAAGCTAATATCTTTTATCCTTTACTTGTTTCATTCATTAGACTGGAGCCATGCTGGGGCGCCGTCTTGAAGAATTTTTCTTTGTTTTTGTTGAATGAATCAACCCCAGTACTTTTTAAAATTTTTGTTTTAAGCCTGGTAGAGTCAACACCAGTTGCCAAGCGGTAGTGGGGGACAATCACAACCATAAAGACATACACACATATATACATCTGTCTGTCTGTCTTTCTATCTCTGTTTCTCTCTATATGTATATCATCATCATCCTCCTTTGATGTCCGTTTTCCATGCTGGCATGGGTTGAACAGTTTGACCAGAGCTGGCAAGCCGAAGAGCTGTACCAGGTTCCAGTCTGATTTGGCTCGGTTTCTATGGCTCAATGCCCTTCCTAACAAAACCCACTCCAAAGAGTGTACTCGGTGCCTTTAATGTGTTACCTGCACGGGTATTTTTAACGGGTAACCGACATATATATATATATATATATACACATATGATGGGCTTCCACACAGTTTTTCAGTTTTTGTTTACCATATCTTCGCAATGGTTGGCTTGGGGTTATAATGGGCTATAGTAGAAGACACTTGCCCGAGATGCTGTGCAGTGGGACTGAACCCAAAACCACATGGTTACAAAGCAAGCTTCTTAACCACTTAACCATGCCTGTTTAAATATTTTTTTCACTTAATTAGATATTTTATACCTGTGCTCCTTCTCAAGATTTCAACATCTGTTTTTCCATGTTAGGTTCAGTTAGATGAATCAACACTACAGGATATACCCACTCCTTTCAATCTTGCATTGTACTGACTCTGAGCATTACACATCCTGATATCTGATTTCATAATTTTTACCTATGTCTTCGTTGATCTTCTTCAGGCAGCATGGTATTTTCCATTGTCATCACATGGTACTTGTGATGGCTTAGTGGTTAGGGTATTTGGCTTACATTGTGACCTTGAGCAAGACACTCTATTTCATGTTGCTCTAGTTCACTCAGCCAACAAAAATGAGTAGTACCTGTATTTCAATGTGCCAGCCTTATCACAATCTGTGTCACGCTGAATCTCCCTGGGAACTACATTAAAGGTATGCAAGTCTGTGGAGCGCTCAGCCACTTGCACGTTAATTTCACAAGCAGGCTGTTCCGTTGATTGGATCAACTGGAACACTCGTCGTCGTAACCAACGGAATGCCAGTACATGGTACTTGTTATCTTCAATTCAGTTTTTGTGCCTATCCTCACCTATGCTCTTGAATGGATATGACCGAAAGAGGATGATCATTAATACAAGCTGCCAAAATGGGGTTCCTTCAAAGGATCTTTGGATTAAGTTTTTACTGACAGGGTGTATAGCTCAGAGATCAAGGAGTCTCTCCAGGTTGGGCTGCTACTTCTCTGCATTGAGAGGTCACATCTCTGGTACTATGGAAATGTGGTTAGAATGCCGCAGGAGAGACTTGCAATTCATATTCTTTAAGCCAAGCCAACCAGTAGGAGACCAAGGAGTTGACCAAGAGTGAGATGATTGGATAATATCCATACTCTCAGTCATGTTTGGGAATCCAGCTGAAAAGTGTAATAATGATGGTTGCTTCTGATAGGATCTTATGGAGGAGGTGCCAAAGGACTCTACTCCAACGAACCTCCCAAGAATACTTGGGTGGTAAAAACAGATGGATGGGATGGATCAGATTGTACATTTTCACCATGCAGGTTTCATCCATTTCTATGGCATCTCCATATCAGTACAGTCATCTCCCCTGCATACAACTCGTGTTTTTTTCATGCCTACTGTTCTCTCAGCAGACTTGCACTCCACTTTAACATGCAAGCTAACATTGCACATTCTTTTTTGTCATGATATTTTGTGTATTTAACTGTAGGATGAATATGAATGTTTGAAATCCAAGTAGCATCTGTTGAGAATGTATGGTTGTATGATAACTTAAAATATGATGAGAGAAGGAGATAACTAAAGGTAGATCTAAATGATATGTATGTGTGTGCATGTGTGTTTTTGTGATATGGGAGGCGGATGAAAGATAGTTGGAATAAATCAGTTCCATAATTAGTGTAGTAGAGTAAAAGAGTATCATAAAGGAAAAGAGATTTTGGACTTGATTATGGAACTAGAAAAGTAAAGCAATGTTTAGGACATGTGTGTGTTGGACTGAAAATGGAGAAATTATCTTTAATATAATTATTATTTTACAAGATATAAGATTAATATTTATCTCATGCGCTAGTATAATCAATAATGCATATCTTTCTGTAAAGGATTTGTGTTATTGACTGCAGAAGTGAAGAAAGGAATCTTGGACATTCATGCCTTTGCTGTTAATACTAACTATTCAGTGAAGTGAAATTGCTGCTACTACTACTACTACTAATAATAAAGAACTTATTGTATACAATACTCAGGTGCACTACAACTCATCAGAAAAAGTAACAAAAATTGAATGAACAGTACATAGAATGTGCACAGAAAATGAACAGTGAATAAGTCTTTAAAAAAAGCAAAAAAAGAAATACAGGGTGGTGGGGCATCAGTTGTACTGTTAGCGAATTTCAGGAAGGATGTAGTGTCTTGACAGCTAACAACTGATGCGGGTAGTTTATTCCATGCTTCAGCAATTCTGAGTGTGAAAAATTGTTTCCGAAAATCATGGGTCCTGTATTGTTTTTTGATTTTCTATTAGGAATGGAGACCATATCACAGGCTTTATTCACCAAAAACTATTATACAATTAAAAAAAAAAATATCATGACTTGAATTGTCTTATTATTTCTACTTGTATTATTATATATTTATTTTGATATTGAAATCATGATATATATATATATTTTTTTCAATTTTAAATCTAGGCGTTACACACGTGTAGAAATAATAATTGAAGGCAGCTACGATTTTCTTCATGAGATGACTTGTACTGACAAACGCCCATCCAAAAGTCCATTCCGCACTGCTCATGTAAAAAAATACTGGCAATCTTTACAAAAGTGAGTTTAGAAACCATTTTATATTTTCTACATTTACATTTATTGAAAGTTTGTTGGAAATGTTCCAATTTGAATTATTTTGTTTATAGATTTTGATAAACTTTGGTTAGTGTTTAATATTCAACTCAAGTTGGGAAAATAAATTTTACATTACTGCTTTCATCATCATCATCATTTTAATGTCCCATTTTTCATGCTTGCATGGGTTGGATGGAGTTTATTGAGACAGATTTTCTATGGCTGGATGCCCTTTCTGTTGCCAACCCTCACCTATTTCCAAGCAAGATAATATTTTCTGAATATAATATTTTCACTGAAGACTGGAAATGAAAAATAGTGCTTGTATGACAGTGATGCTCATTTACAACCATCACATAATGTCATGGTAACGGTACATGCGGGCATGCATTCACACATGCACACACACACATACGTGCATGTGCACACACACACACACACACACACACACACACTTAGCCAGCCATGTGGTTTTGGGTGGATACACTCCTACTGCGTGGCACCATGGGCAAGTGTCTTCTACTAGTCCCATGCTAACCAAAGCCTTGTGAGAAAATTTGCTAGATGGAAACTGAATGATATCTGACACACACACACACATACACACTGTGTGTGTGTGTGTATGTGTGTGAGTGTTTGTGTCTCCTTGTCTTGACAACACATGTTTGTTGTAAATGAATGTGATTCATTTCCAATATTCTGCAAAAATGTGTCTGGCCATGGGAAAATATTATTTTGCTTGGAAACAGGTAAGAGTTGGCAACAGGAAGAGCATCCATCCATAGAAAATCTGCCTCAATAAACTCTGTCCAACCCATGATAGTGTTAGAAAATGGACATTAAAATAAGGATGATGATGTGATTTTTTTTACATGTTATCTGAATATAATTAATCCAAAATTCTTTGTGCTTCTCTTATAACTGCTTTCTATAATTATATCTCTTGTATTTCACATGAATTGAGGTTGTTTCAAAGGGTACTCAATTGTTTAATCAAATGAATTACCTGCTCATTTAATTAGCAAGTAAATGGAAGGGTATTCCACAGATAGTTTTTTCCTTAACCCTTTAGCATTCAGATTACTCTATCAAACGTAATACTTTTTCATTTACATTGTTATTTATTAATCATGCATTATCTCACAGCTTTGAAATTTTGATGATGTGATTGTATATTTTAAAAATAACATTGAAGGGTAGGTGTGATAAGCTGAATCTGGCTGGTTAGTACATAAAGCAAGTAGCATATTTTGGCCGGATATGGCCAGTTTGAATGGTAAAGGGTTAATGTATTCTTCAAGCAGAATCAGCACGATACACTTTGTGACAAGGTTGGGCCTTGGCAACACAGATACAGTCCATCTGACAAGCTTCTACACAATGTATGTTTACCAAATCTCACTCAAATGACTTGGGTTAACTCATAGCTTTGGTTAAATGATTCCTGCCCAAGATGCCATGTAATGAGACTGAAACTGAAACCTTCTGATTGGGAAACAAACTTCTTAAACATTCAGCCACACGGCTATGCTAATTTATTTCTTTATCTACAAGAGAAGCCTATGAACATTTTGTTTATATACATTCTGAAAAAATAATTAAGAGCACCATGTTAATATTGGAAAACAATTTATTGCTTTTAATTTACCTTCTCCTGTCAATATTTTCCAGTATAGTTGCCTTAAAATGTCTGCCTTTCCAATGTTGCTTATTTGTATAGCTTGCTTTATAATATATATATATATATATATATAGGTGCGGCATGGCTGTGTGGTAAGAAGCTTGCTTCCCAACCACATGGTTCTGGGTTCAATCCCACTGCGTGGCA
>JAOPUL010003032.1:16643165-16653527 GCA_027564515.1 Octopus rubescens | reverse complement strand
TACCAACATGTCAATAATAAAGTTTTTTTATAATTTTATCAAATTCCTTTTTATTATTATCATTTTTGTTTTAAACCAAAAATTGCCCCTGCATAATACCTGAAGTAAGAAATTTGAGACTGTACAATGTACATGTTGATTGTAATGATAAATAGTCATCATCATCATCATCATCCTTTACCGTCCGTTTTTCCACACAAGCATGGGTTGGACGGTTTGACTGGAGCAGGTAAGCCGGGGGCTAGCACCATGCTCCCGTCTGATTTGGCTTGGTTTTTTACAGCTGGATGCCCTTCCTAACGCCAACCACATTTACAGTGTGTGCTGAGTGCTACTGACACCAGAATCATGATATTTTTGATAATATTCAGATCATCATCATTTAGCATCCGTTTACCCTGCTGGCATGGGTTAGATAGTTTGACTGGAGACTGGCATCAGACTCCAGTTCAACGGGGAGCTGCACTAGACTCCAGTCTGTTTTGGCTTGGTTTCTATTAACGTGTCACCAGCGCGAGAGTTTTTAACATGTCACCAGCACGAAAGTTTTTAACATGTCACTCGCACGAGTGTTTTTAATGTGTCACCGGCATGTGTGTTTTTAACATGTCACCGGCATCCCTGTTCTTAACATGTCTTTTATAAATTTGGTTTCTCCTTGTGTTTAGTGATTTGTTAGAAACTGGACAATTTCTAATAAGAATGAAATGACACTATACAAGATTTACTAAGACTTGAAATTTTAAGATCTTTGTGATATGTAAACAAAACAAAAAAATTATGTATATTTTGTGCATTTTCATACTTGTTCCTCGATTTTTAATATAAAACATCAAATCCTGCCAAATATTATGTAGAAGTGATTATTTCCCTTACACTAACTGGCCATATTGGAGGCGCGTGGCTTAATGGTTGGAGTATTCAGCTCACGATTGTACGGTCATGAGTTTGATTTAGGTGGCATGTTGTGTCCTTGAGCAAGACACTTTATTTCACATTGCTCCAGTCCACTTAGCTGGCAAAAATGAGTAGTACCTCTACTTCAAAGGGCCAGCCATGTCACATTCTGTGTCATGCTGAATCTCCCTGAGAACTACGTTAAGGGTACATGTGTCTGTGGAGTGCTCAGCCACTTGCACGTTAATTTCACGAGCAGGCTGTTCCATTAATCAGATCAACTGGAACCCTCGTTATCATAACCGACGGAGAGCCATTTTTTTTTTTACACTAACTGGCCACCATGGAACATTCTGTGTTTGACAGTTTCCTAAACCATGAAAATATGAATAAACTGTTTGTTGAGCCAATAATGAAGTCTCTATGTGGACTCTTGACTTACTAGAAATAATAGCCAGCACTCCAAAGATGTGGAGATAGCAATGTCTATATGTCGATTGAACAGGAATTGTTTAGCATGTGATTAAATGATCTTCTTTGTATTTGTGTCTTATTGTCAGTAAACTATAAATTAATTTCCCTGCCTTGTTAGTGAATTTGGTTGTAGGAAACTGTACGGCAGCCTGTTTATATATATATATATATATATAATGTGTGTGTGTGTGTGTGTGTGTGTGTGTGTATGCATGCATGGTGTGTTTCTCTCTCACTGCTTACCTACAGGTGTTGGTTTGTTTACATTCCTGTAACTTGTACCAGATTTAAAATAAATTGTGGAATCAATGTTATTGACTAAACCCTTCAAGGTGGTGCCCCAGCACAGCCACAGTCCAGCATTTGAAACAAGTAAAAGAATAAAAGAATATTGTCTTGTAAAAGAAAGGACACATTAAGAAATGTCATCCTAGATATGCAATTCCTCAGAGTAGGCTGGGATGGTCTTGGATGGAATACTTCTGATCATAGGTCTGTTCAGTCAGCACTGACCTGGGGCTAAACAAAAACAAGGACTGTTCGATAATCTTGTTTTTGTAAAATCCTGCTTGTAATATCCTGTACTGCACTTTTAACTTATCTAAGCGATAACTTTAAGTGGTTTTCAACATTTCTTGGCTTTAGATTGTTTGTCTCTTCTTGGTCTTTGTACCTTGTTAAATGACAGCAACTTGCTGATACATGTCTACTGCTTAACATCTTGACTAGTAACATTGTAAATATGAAATCATGAAACTTGTTAACATAGGAATCCCATCCACTGCTCTAAAGATGTTGTAATCGATGGTGTCTGTATATTTATTCTTCGAGTAGAAATGATTTAATATGCAATTCATATCATCTCCTTTGTATTTATATCTCATTGATAAACTTACAAATTATTTTAGATCATAATTCTGTGTTTCTTGCACAAGTGGAATTAAAACCATGACTGTCACTCACATATTGAATAATTTGGTCCTCAGCTATGTGGTCACGGTTGGAGTTCTTTCGAAGAAATGATTCTATTGACTTAACCCTTTAGCATTCAGCTTACTCTGTCAAATGTAATGCTTATTTATGCATAATGTCTTGAATTAATCATGTATTATCTCATAGTTTCAAAATTTCAATTATTAGATTGTTTATTTTTAGAATGATATTGTAGGGCAGGTGTGATATGTTGGATCTGGCCAGTTTCAACATAAAACAGAATAAATATTTTGGTGGGATATGGCCAGTTTAAATGCTAAAGGGTTAAGCTGTTTGAAATACAAATTAAAGTAAGCTAGCTAGCAGATTGATCACAATTGATTGGTTGTATTCTAATGAGAAAAGGGGGCGACCAGATGAATCTAAATACTTAATTCTTTCCTGGAGATGAATGTATTCCATAACATAAATTAGCTTTAGGATAAATTAAACTTGGAAACAAAAGACAATGATGAGAGGGAATGTATGAAAGTTAAATGATCCTTTTGTTAGAAAAAAATTCCAACTAGCACTTGATGGTTCCTATATTAGTAGGGAGTAAGAGATGAAGAACTATAATGTGTATTGCTGGGAAAGCCTGAAGCAGCACACCACTGACCAGTTCTGTTGATGGAGCAGGGCTCCAGTCTGATAGCAGTGAATTTAGTTGTAGTATTTTATTATTATTATTATCATCATCAAGGCAGTGAGCTGGCAGAATTGTTAGCACGCTGGGTGAAATGCTTAGCAGCATTTCATTCATCTTTATGTTCTGAGTTCAAATTCCACCGAGGTCAACTTTGCCTTTCATCCTTTCAAGGTCGATAAAATAAGTACCAGTTTAACACTGGGGTCGATGTAATCAACTAAACCCCTACCCCGAAATGGCTGGCATTGTGCCTAAATCAGAAACCATTATTAGAAAAGATTATTATTATTATTTTTTTTTTTTAGGGAAGGTTCATTGTTTAAAAGACCTCTGGAATTAGTGAGAGGGGGATCAAAAGAAATCCTGACCTGAATGCCTGCAACAGACTTGACAGTGCTGAAGGTACCCTACCCAAGGTGCCAGGTGGTTGTGTTAAATCAGGCAATTGTTTTACGTCTGCTATCCAAGTAGGCCATGACAGGTTTTGAACTTAGAACACAAAGAGCCAGAACAAATACTACAAAGTATTTGATCTGACATTCTTACAATTCCACCAATCCACTGTAGATAACACTTTGCTAAGAGACCCACCTAGAAGACATGAAATAATATAAAGGGCAACAACTTTGCCCTCACCAAAATTCTTCAGAATGCATGATACAGTGGAGTAATTTCCCCATGAGTCTAGCTTTCAGAGCCATATCTTTATCACAGAAATTTTGGAATAGTTGAGTTCTTTATTGTTATTCAGTGTTTGCCAATTATTCGTGTATGCTTTATATTCTTCTTTCCCTAAAAAATAGAACTTTTGAGTTGACCAAAGGAAATAAAAAAATAAAAAGTTTTAGATGATAAACATTGCTGGAATAGCAGCATATAGTTGGTTAAGCAATAAATTCCAATTTTTTATAAGCATATTATCCTTGTAAAAGAGAGTGTGTGTGTATACGCTTTCAGTCTCACTAGTATATCTATTCTGTTTAGATTTCAAGTATTTCCCTTTACTAGGAGAGGGTTAGATTGTGTGAAAGTCCAAACAAGAGACAATAGCTAAATGAGTGCCATCGAATTTGATAATGAAGTTAACTGGAGGTTTCAGAATTACTGTTGCATCATTGTAAATACGAAATTAGTTATCGTTAGTCAATCTGAAACAGATCAGTTGCTATAATTTCAAGGGTAGCATATTGCACATTTTGCTTAATCTTCTTTTCCATTTCTGAAACTATCTCTTCCAGCTCATCATTAACATTTATGTAACCATATTTCTAATGAAATATGCTCTCCTTTATGTTTTAACCCTATAGTATTTAATCTGGCCATATCTAGCCCAAATATTCGACACGTTTCGTGTTAAAACTGACCAGATCCAACTTCTCACACCTACCCTACAATGTCATGCTAAAAATATACAAACACACCATTGAAATCTTGAAGCTACAAGATAACATGTGATTAATTTAAAACGATGTGAATGAATAAGCATTACATTTGACAGAATAATCTGAATGCTAAAGGGTTACTTAAATTTGAAAATCATTGCAAATTTGTAAAGTAATTACCTTTCAGTATTGAGCTGCTGTTGAAAGGCAGTGAGCTGGCAGAATGGTTGGCGTGTTGGACAGACTGCTTAGTAGCATTTTTTCCAACCCTTTATGTTCTGGTTTCAAATCCCACCAAAGTCAACTTTGCCTTTCTTCCTTTCATGGATGATAAAGTAAAGGACCAGCCAAGTACTGGGGTTGATATAATTGATTTGCCACCTCTCCTCAAAATTGCTGGTCTTGTGCTAAAATTAGAAGGAATTATTAACCTGTTGTTTAGAATATAACTAGGTATACACCTGGAATTATTATAGAATGTTTTCAAAAATAGGCACAGGCATGTCTGTGTGGTAAGAAGCTTGCTTCTCAACCACACGGTTCTAGGTTCAGTCCCACTGTGTGGCACCTTGGGCAAGTGTCTTCTGCTACAGCCTCGGGACGACTAAAGCCTCGTGAGTGGATTTGGTAGACAGAAACTGATAGAAGCCCATCGTATATATGTATATCTATCTATGTGTGCATGTGTCTTTGTCCCCTACCATTACATGACAACTGATGTTGGTGTGTTTACATCCCCCTAACTTAGTGGTTTGGCAAAAGAGATCAATAGAATAAGTACAAGGCTTTAAAAAAATAAGTACTGGGGTCGATTCAGTTAACTAAAATTCTTCAATGCGATGCCCCCAGCATGGCCACAGTCTGATGACAGCAAACAAGTAAAAGATAAAAGATTTTGTTCTGTATCATAGAACCAGGTATTGTCTCAGGTAAGTTGGTATCAAAAGAGTTAATCTGAACATTAGACTTATTATCCCCACCTATTTATTCATATCCTTTCAGTGTAGCTGGTCCTGATAAGGTTATAGGTGTTTGTGCCTCCTCTAAGGATTAAAAATATATTTATGAACTGTTTTTATTGAAATTTGAAATATGATTTAAAATGTTTCATTTTTTTTTTTTTTTTTTGGTTGGCAAGATTCTTTGATGTGAACCCAAGTGTTGAAACAGATTTTGTTGTATTTTGGGAAGATCATTAAGCCAATAAGAAACTCACACACTGGTTCTATTTCACTTCTTTTATTATTATTAGCCAACTAGTTAACCATTTGACCAATTATCTAATCGTTTGTTTGATTAATTGTTCATTCAATCAATCAGTGACATGCCAGAAGGCTAACAAAGATAACCATTTCTTTTAAGCAAGTAAATTAATATTTTTGTTAAATCAGAGAAATCTTTTGAAGTTATCTCCCCTTTTCTTTGAGAGTTTCTTACAATTAGTGTTAGGGTTAAATAAGAGGTAAATTTTAAATGTTTTTTCTAACGAGATTTTTTTTGGAAATGATTGAGATTTTTTGGGTCATGTCATTCAGCAAATTGCTCCTTCCTTGATTTGCCTTATAGCATAAAATCGGATTTACTAATGCTTTCTGAAATTTGGCACATGGAAACTGTGCAGAAGCTTGTGATATATATATAAATATATTGATGTGGTTAGAATATCAGGCTTACAATCGTGAGGTTGTGAGTTTGAGTCATGGACCAGGCTGTGTGTTGAGTTCTTGAGCAAGACACTTTATTTCACATTGCTCCAGTTCACCCAGCTTTAGAAATGAGTTGTGACGTCACTGGTGCCAAGCTGTATCGGCCTTTGCCTTTCCCTTGGACAACATTGGTGGCGTGGAGAGAGGGGAGACTGTTATGCATGGGCAACTGCTGGTCTTCCACAAACAACCTTGCCTGGACTCGTGCCTTAGAGGGGAACTTTCTAGGTGCAATACCATGGTCATTCATGACCGAAGGGGGTCCTTTTTATTATTGTGTATATTAGCTTGGGTTGAGAAGTACATTCAAACAGAAATATCCTGTGGTGTTTGTGCCTAATGACTCTTTTGCATTTCGTATCTTACGTGAAGGATGAATGAAGTATCATCCAAACTACTATAATAAATTAAAGTCTCTTGAAGGCAACATCCCAGCATTACCACAGTCCTTTGATCAAAATCTATAAAACAATGAATTCAAGTTTTTATAACCTTTTTTATTGTCTTATTTTCTTATTTAAGCCCTTTTGCTTCCTAGTCAGCATAGGCCATAAATGAGTTTTCTCCAGTGTTCTCAACTCTAGGATGCCCCTGAGGCAAAGCCTTCCTCCCTCAAGTTTTGTTAGTTTTGAAGTGTCATCAATGTTTCTGTAATTTTACATTTTTCTAGGTAGGGGGACGTTGATTCAACACAATTCATATTTTCTACCCTATTAAAAATGTCACAGGTGAGATTGAGCTTTTGATGATCTTGAGTGATCATGCAAGATATATGATCATCACCCCTCTTTGTAGGACTAAATAATGATTTCAGGGTTTTCTGGTGGTGTTGGCACACTGGCATATTTGTTGTTGCCTATTTGCAATTCTGTGGGAAGATTTGAACCTAAGCACTATAAACCCCCCCAAAATTATATAATGTCACTTTATACAGAGCTTCAGATGCCATAGGTAGTGAATTTCACTTTGATGTTTACAGTTGAGTGGAGTTGAGTTGAGCTGAGCTGAGGAGGTTCTGTGCTTTGGTGAATGACGTAAGCCAGAATTTTGGTTGGATGGGACCTGGCATTCTGTCGGTTACAACGACGAGGATTCTAATTGATCCAATCAATGGAACAGCCTGCTCGTGAAATTAACATACAAGTGGCTGAGCGCTCCACAGACTTGCATACCTTTAATGTAGTTCCCAGGGAGATTCAGCAAGACACAGAATGTGACAAGGCTGGCCCTTTTGAATTACAGGTACTACTCATTTTTGCCAGCTAAGTGGACTGGAGCAATGTGACATAAAGTATCTTGCTCAAGGACATAATGCGCTGCTGGGAATCAAACTCACGACCTTAACAATTGTGATCTGAATACCCTAACCACTAAGCCATGCACCTTCACTGGATGGTACCTAGAGGGCTTATAAACAAGTTTTATTGCTGAACTTGAAAAATGTGTTCTTTAATTATATTTAGCTTTAATGATGAAATTATTAGAATATGACTGAGCAAGAAGGTATAGTATGAGGAAAATTACATTTAATCCAAAGAAGTTAGATTTTACTAATTAAATGTGTGGTGTGTCAACTGAGATGGCCAAGGTGTTAATCCATTCAATTTGTACAAACATAGAGATCAAAGTAATGATGGAATATCGTTTTGTTTCTATGAGAATTGGTCTGATAATTTGAGCCAACATGGGTGCATTTACATGGTTGTTTGATATGCTAGAAATAGCAGTCAAATCTCCTTGAAAACACACATTAATGCTTTAATAAGAAAAAAAAAAGGAGTATGTTACATAATGTAGTCTGGGGTACACTATTCTTGAGCAAATACACAGACCCCCCCCCCCCGAATTGTCACAGTTTAAATATGTTCAATCATAGCATTCTACTTGGTTGGCCGCAGCAAATTTGGGGCTATTCTCTAGGTGGTGGTTCAACCTGCTAGAAATAGCAGGTTGAACAAGCTTGCTTCAAATCACACAGTACCATTTTAATAAAGAGATAATTAGATAATGTGGTTCTGCACGACTCTTACAAAGACGGGACATTATTGTTGGAAACTGGAATGCCTTTGAGCATATTTTATATAACTGCTTGGTCAGGGCTGACCCAGGATTAAACAACAACAACAACAACACTGTGATATTCTCAGATATGTAAAAAAAAAAAAAAGAGATAAAAATAGCAACAACAAAACAAATACAGAGATAGCTTGAGTAAGTGAGGGAGAGATGGAGGGAGAGCAGTATGTGCTTTAATACGAATAGATTTGTATGGAAATTATTAGACTTTATTAAATACATTTTTCTAAATCTTGTGCTCACTTTGTTGACTTTATCTTCTTGGAAGAGTTTCGTTTTTTTTTTTATATTTATATATATTTTTTTTATTTACTATTGTCAGCTGTTAACCTCTGTATCTACTTCACTAATTAATTTTCAATATAATGAGATAGGTTTTTAAGTGGCACATTTGTGTGTGTGTGTGTGTGTTGATGTTTCTTTTTCTTTTCTTATATTTCTTTCTTTCTTCTATTATTTGTTTCTTGACCAATGTCACATAAGCGAGGCAGCAGATAACAAAAGTCCTACACAGCTAAACTTTGATCCTTTCTTATACTCCTACTTTCAACTGAAAAGCATCTCGAAATTCACCCCCACCATCTATTCTCCTTCTTACTATTATTATTGGTATCATTCTCGTAACCTTATTGTCTTTCACTATATATTTATTGTTTGTTTCTTTTAATTGTTTTTCATTTGTTTGTTTGTTAGCAAGACTCTGTAAAATTATCTCATGACTAGATCTCTCCCACCTACCCTCACCTTCCTTTTCCTCCTTCTCCCTCCCTCTCCCTCTACTTCTATCCTCTCCCACACACTGTGTGGACTAATCCATCTGAATAGCAGGGTACAAAAGTTACACTGATCTGCTTATAATAAGACTAACCTTAAGTATCTCTGCCAGTTCAGCTTAAGACAGTTTCATAGGTTGGTGCTGGTCAAAAGCCTCTGACTTAGTTTGCTTCACTGACTGGCTGGCTTGCTGTAAGTTCTCTGTCTCTCTCTCTCTCTCTCTTTCTGGTTCCTACTCTATTCACTGTGAGATTTTTTCCCCCTCTCTACTGCCTACACCTGCCCCTGCTGTCAATGGAAGCTCAAGCTATGCATGATGATTACACAGTTGTAGACAAGACACACTCTCAGCGTTGGTGTGTCCTCCCTAGTCAGATGACTGTCATTTCAATGTTAGCACTATGTTCTAACTATCATTATATCACCCGTTGATTCTTCTACTAATTCTCCTCTGATGAAAATAATGTCCGGGCACCGAAGAGAAAGAATGAAAAAAAACAAAAAAGAAAGAAAGAAAGAAAAAAAGACTGATTGACTATGAAAAACTGGAGGAAAAAAAAAAAAAGAGAAATCGGAAAAGAAGAAACAAGCATTTCAGATCACCTGTGTTCGTGGAGATAGTGGTATTCGCGGCATTTACGGTTGTGAAGGTGCTGCTTTGTAAAGAATGGTCAGTTTGTACATTCACACATATGCATACATGCACACACACACACACATATACACAAAACTAAGCACACATACATCTCTCTGCACGCATACACACAGGCACATGTGTTACACATATTTATGTAGATATGTTTGGTAACAATTAACGCAAACACACACACCTCATTTTGTTTATTTAGTTTAACATTTTGCTGTTTTTTCTTTTTATAACTTTTGCTATTTCTTCTGTTGCTATTACTGCTTTCCTCTCTATTTCTTTCTTTTTATCCTCTACTTGATTCTTATTGTGCTCACAGAATATCCTTTTTATTTATTTTTTTTATTATTGAATATATGTTTTTGATTTCGTATTAGTCACTTTCTCTCTCTATCTTTAAGAAATTTGTGTAATATTCATTGCAGTTGGTTAAGTCAGAAATAACAGTAACAAATGTACAAAAATATTTAGTTCTGCTACACTCTATATATACTTTATTATAATGTTTCTCACAACCTTTTTTAAATTTAAAACTGTCAGTTGTTTTCTTATCATTTTGAAGTTATATAGTTATATTTCTTTGTAAGGGAATGTAGTCAGAATAAATAACAACAACAACAACAAAGTAAACTAATAATAGGCGTGGGCGTGGCTGTGTGGTAAGAAGCTTGCTTTCCAACCACATGGTTCCGGGTTCAGTCTCACTGCATGGCACTTTGGGCAAGTGTCTTCTACTATAGCCTCGGGCCAACCAAAGCCTTGTGAGTGGATTTGGTAGACGGAAAC
>JAOPUL010003032.1:16425212-16435982 GCA_027564515.1 Octopus rubescens | reverse complement strand
GAAGGGCATCCAGCTGTAGAAACCAAGCCAAAAATAGACTGGAGTCTGGTGCAGCTTCCCAGTTTCCAGTCAAAACCATATAACCCATGCCTGCATGGAAAAATAGACGTTAAATGATGATGATGATGATGATGATGAATGTGAATGAATAAGCTGTACATTTGACAGAATAATCTGAATGCTAAAGGGTTAAAGCATAATCCTTCTCTATACTTAGTAACTCAGTCATCACTATGTTAGCATTAGCAAGACTATTTGTCACTGACAAGGTAAGAATAAGGGCAAAATATTTTCAGAATTGTCTCCCCTATTTCCTAGAAAAATGGAAAAATGATATCAGTCTTTGACAGCTATTGTTTTTTTTTCTTCTCACTGCATACTTATTTCCAATTAGCTTTTCAATGCTCCATTAACTCCACTAACTTAAAAAAAAAAAAATCACCTCAGGTCCTGTATTTGTGTATTTGAAATTGGGCCTCCCATAAGTTAATTTGGTCCCAGATGGTCTCTTCTACTAAGCCTAACTTTATAATATTTTCTTAAACATTATTATTACTTGTACTGTAATAAAAACTTGCTTTTAATAAAATGGATTTTGCTTTGTTTTTTTCTTGTGACATGTTAAAGGCGCCCGTGCCGGTGATACATTAAAGGTGCCCATGCTGGTGACACGTTGAAGGCACCCATGCTGGTGACACGTTAAAGACACCTGTGCCAGTGACATGTTAAGGGCACCCATGCCCATGGCACGTTAAAGGCACCCGGTATACTTTCTGGAGTGGTTAGCGTTAGGAAGGGCATCCAACCATAGAAACCAAGCCAAAACAGACTGGAGTCTGGTGCAGCTTTCCGGAATTTGAACTCAGAATGTAAAGACAGACGAAATGCAGCTAAGCATTTTGCTGGTGTGTTAACCTTTCTACCAGTTTGCCATCATAGGTTGCTTTAAATATTACATGCTTTAATGCATTAAAAACTTTTTTTCCTGAATATGCTCTGCTGAAATTAGGGCTCGTCGTTTATGCCCTAAAATACAGTATTTATTGCCTTGCATAAGAATTGTGAAATGACATTTCTGAATTGGTACATACTACATTCTTGAGGTATTGTAACACCATTCCCTACTATGTTTCTTACTTTTTTCTTTCTTTCTTTTTTTTGTCGTGGGTATAACTTTGAACTGCATCCAGCAGTGGAGCCCTGCTTCAGATATTCCAGGATTTTGAGGAGTGTAGAACCACCATATAACCACTATTGTTCCCATGTCTACTCTGACCCAGAGTAGTCAGGGTCTCAATTATGGGTTAATTAGTATGTAAATTGAGGTCAGCTGTGAATATAGGAATAAACAGCCTGAGACCAAATCTAGCACCCAGTAATCACCTAAGCCAGGATTAAAGTTGAAATCATAGGATGCATGCAACATGGTGTATGTGAACTATTTCAGCAGAGGAACTTATTGAGTCAATGATGAATGTCACTCGATGCTGAGCAGGTGAACAGTCAACAAACTGTCAATGGCTAGAATCAACCAGTTCAGTTAACGAACTACTGCTATCTTCTGTACTCGTGACATGTGCAGAGAGACATTCAGCTGTCAAAAGACCAATATGATTTATTGGTCCAGGTAAGTCACCTGACCAGATGATAATGATTCTTTTCTCCTTCTGTGCAATAAACCATTATTCATAGAGAATAGATTGGTAGAATCTTTAGACTGTCAGGTTATGGCAGTGCTGTCTCAAGGCATGGCCACACTGGGGAGTTGCCCAGGAGCCCCTTTGGTCTGATCTATGCAGGCTGTGGTTTGCTGTCAAAAAAAAACAAAACCTCACACTCCATTGAATATGACGACGAGGGTTCCAGTTGATCCAATCAATGGAACAGCCTGCTCATGAAATTAACTTGCAAGTGGCTGAGTACTCCACAGACACGTGTACCCTTAACGCAGTTCTCAGAGAGGTTCAGCATGACACAGAATGTGACAAGGCTGGCCCCTTTGAACTACAAGTACAACTCATCCTTTGCCAGCTGAGTGAACTGGAGTAATGTGAAATAAAGTGTCTTGCCCAAGGACACAACAGGCCACTAGGAATCGAACTCATGACCTTACGATTGTGAGCCAAATACCCTAGGCACTAAGCCATGTGCCTTCACAATAAGATGAGATAAAGTGTGAGGGACTTCCTATAATACCCACTGAAGTATTCAAAAATGATGCTGCTCAGTACCATAGTCCATTTCATTGTATACTATTTATAGGAATAATTCTCAAAGAGTTATGAAGACAACATCTTTTACACTCATGAAACGTTTGATAAGATGTAAAATGTTCATGAATATGTTATACAATATACCATAGGAAAAATAAGGGCTACAGACAGTGTGAGGTGGGGAGGAGGTTTTGGTCTGATGATCTGCTTACCCAGAGAAAATGCAATACACTGCCTCTTCTTTCTGTGTTGTAAACACTGGGTAACCACTATCTGGCTTGCTAGATGAGATGTCAATGGAAGTGGCCTCTCCTGCATAATGGTATCCGTAGCAACACCTTTCCATCGGTGAACACTGGTTTCTACAGACGTTGTCACATCTTAGTGTGATAAAGTATCTGGCTGTATTACTGGATGGGTTGGTTGGACACATTAACCATAGTTGGCAATCAGCCTAAGATAAGGACAACTCTAACCCCAAGCTGGGGCAGATGCACCCCACTAGCCTCGTCAGATCATTTATCAAGAAGACAGAAACTCCAATGTAACACCTATGATCCAAAGTTTCTGTTGTCACCGTCCAGCTTGCTGCGTCATGTTAGATGAACCTTGGGTGTAATGGACGGGGTCAGTACCATGCACACTGCTCTCTCACTAAAACATTCACTGTGCAAGCCAAAGGACACATCTACGTCTATGCCCACCCTCCCTGACCATTGACTAAACTCTGTGGCGATGGGAAAAGGGCAATAGGAAGGTGGAGAAAATGCTGGTCATGGTGACATTGGAAGCCGCAGTCTTGATCCTGCATGCCGGTGGTTCAGGAGTATGTGTCAACTGATGTTGACCCAGAAACGACATCATCTAACAGCTTGCAGAATGACGAAACAGCCTTCTTAAGAACAACACTACCTGTAGGAGGGGAAATAAAAAAAGGAAGCCTAATTATGGCTAGTTTTCACCCCCCCCCCCCCCAGTTGACTGGCCGCAGTCAACAAGCATCGTCAAATGCGATCGAAAAGCAACAAACAAACAAAAAGTACACATATTTTATTTAGGTGTACAAGAATTAAAACTAGCATGCAGAAACATCAGAACCATGCCTGATACATCAGAGAGAGATCGCTCAGAAGGGCGCTCTGCTCTGGTTGCGCATGAACTTTGAGACTGAATGTTGATATCATTGCTCTTCATGATATCTTTGTGGATATCGTTGCTCTCCAAGAGGAGAGTGAATTTCAATAACTTTGTGCTGCCTGCACCCTCTACTAGGAGCCACAGACTAAAAGACACCTTTTTGAGTTTTGCCCTATGAGCAGGAACACAATTGCTTCGAGGTTTGAAAACCTGCTAATGAGCCACTCAGACTACATCATCTTTAAGTGCCTTTCAATTCAAACCAAGCAGCATGCCACACTCTTCAGTATGAACATCTCCAACTCTTCAAGCAGATCCTGTAGAAAAGGTCAAGTTTTATAATGATAACGAACTGCACAACCATATATGGAACACCATCTGCAGATGACAACATAATCATCCTTGGCGACTTTAATGCCAGACAAAGTAATGAATCAGAAACCTAGACAAGAGTATTTGGCAAACATTGTGTTTAGTGAGTTTAGTGAGGAGCAGCAACTCAACATCACCAACATTATCTTCCACCAGGAAGACATTCTGAAGACAACCTAAATGCATCTTCAGTCTTAGCATTGGCACCTCATAGACTACATTTTGGTAACTTAGAGAGACCTTCGGGATATTTTACATACCCAGTGCAGAGTGTCATACAGGCCATCGAGTTGTCTGCTGCAAACTCAGTCTTTTCTTTAGACCTGAGCCAAAGAAAAGAGGCGTTCAAGAAAGATATTTCAGATTGGTAAGTTTCAATCTGAAGTACAAGCTGGTCTTCAGGCAAATCTTTAGTCAAGGCTTAAGGATCTTATCTACCATACAAATTCATCTCTGGAAGTGCTTTGTGAACATTTAACAATTACCTTTAGTATATACATCCCCTTGCATGTACAACTCTTCAAACAGATTCTCTGAAGAAGTCTTGGGGTTTTCCACTAAGAAGAATTGGTCCGATGCAAACAACCAGGAGATCTAAGCTTTGCTAACAGATGCACCTTACTTCACCATCTTGTACAGCAAGCTCCAGTACAGATTTCATGATTCAGAACAGCCTGTGAACTAACCTTGCAAAGAGAACACAGTTTTGTGCAGACATTGACCCCTCAAGAGGATTCTATGAGGATCTAAAGGTGGTGTGTGGTTTTTCCCATCAAGTTCAGAGCACCCTGCACAGGTGTCCCTCTTGAACCAGTGGTCAAAGCATTTCTGGACTCTCCTCAGCACTACCTGCATAGCCCATGGCTCAGCAATTTATCACATCCCACTACTGCCGATGAAGACAGATTTGAATGCGATTCCAAACCACAGAAGAGACTGTTAGGGCCATAAAGCAACTATTAAGTGGAAAGGCAGCTTAAGTTGATGGAGCCCCATTCGAGACTTGGGAGATTGGAGATCCAACATTGCACAATAAACTCCATAAATTCTTTATCTGCTGCTGGGAACAAAGCAAAATACCACAAGGTCTTCGTGAAGCAATTATTATCACCTTGTACATGAACAAGGGGTGAAATTCTGATTGCTCCAACTACTGGGGAATAATTTCAACTCTCAATTGCAGGGGAAAATTCTCACAAAATAATATAAACAGGCTCCTCTCAGGGAACTAATGTGTATTAAGAACCAACAGGAGCACCATTGATACATATTTGTTCTTTGGCCGCTACAAAAGAAATGTAAGAAACAAAACAGGGGACTGTTTAGAGGCACTTACCAAAGTGCTCAATACTGTGAGCAAGAAGAGTCTGTAATCAATCATGGAACAAGTGGGATGTCTCCCAAAATTCCTCAACATGGTCATCTATATGAGGATTGGCATGGCCAAGTCAGACACAGCAATAAACTCTCAAAGCCCTTCACAATAGGGAACTGTGTGAAGCAGTGCTGCATCTGCACACCTGCACCCTTAATCACCTTCACTATGAAGCTTGTAGAAGTCACTGAAGATCTCAATGAAGGGGAGAGTCTCTAAATACAATACTGCACCGATAGCAGCCTGTTCAAACTGAGGCAATTGCAGATCCACACCATAACGCTGAGTCATAGGTTACTTGTCTTTACGACCTAAGATTCTTTGAGTGCTTCCACCAGGGTTCCGCTCTCAACATCGGCACCATCCTCGACATCCACTGGAGTAACTGTTATCAACACTGAAGTCCTCAAAGAGGTGGAAGTCACAAGCATCGAGGTCACATTGTTAAAGTCACAGCTGCAATGGGTAGGACATGTTTCAAGAAAGGCGGACCATTGCCTGCCTAACATTGTGCTGTGTGAGGAACTCTTCATAGGCCACTGTAACAGAAGCGCACCAAAGAAGAAAAAAAACGGTACAAGGACATCCTGAAGAAAATTCTTGGCTTTTGTCCCATTGATCATCAACAATGGTCTACCATAGCCTCCAATTATGACGCTAGGCAACATGCCATTTACAAGTCTGTCTCCTCCCTCAACAATGGATGTAGGGCTAACTTTGAGAATAAAATATGATTAAATAAGAGCTATAGCACAGCAACAACCGAATCCTGAACAGAATTTTCATTATAGACATTGCACCCAGGTTTTCCCATTCCCTGTCAGCCACGAATGAGCCTGCTGCATTCGACATGGACAGCTCCCTTCATGTATCATTGTTCACGAAATTAAGCAGCACGATAATGAATTAGTGCCACAACACAACATTAACTGTAAACAAAATCTGAGGAATATTTCCGCATAAAATATATTAAATTAAATTATTAAAATATTTCAAAAAAGGCATCGTAGAAGACTGATGATTTGATGAAAGTTGGGAACGGTTGTCTTACAGAATCGCTCGACCAGCAAAACTTCCTTCGAATCACACCCCATATGTGACACAGTTTCTCTCCCATGAGAAACAGTGGTGTTACTACATGCATTCAAAAACATCTTGGAGTGTCAGAATGATCACCACTATAGTCGATGATTTCGTCATCGCCGTCGTCTGCATAATCATCACCATCATAGTCGTCGTCATCATTTTCACCACCACCACTACTAACAACAACATCACCGAAAGAGTCTCTACGTTGTTCGACCTATTAGAAAAATTAACACAAATGTCTGTAATATATCATACCGTCTTTAAAAGGATAGAACACATTTGACAACGAAGTCCCTGATATACAAAAAGATGACTGGTTACAACTGAAATGTATTTGATCATAGGTGTACTCAACCAGGACAAAACAACCATCACCACAACAACAACCTAACCAACAACCACTAAAGTTTCAACACTTGTACCCTAAAACCGAATTAAAAGAAATATCATAAATGGCTCGTTTTATTTATATTAAATTTTTTTAAAAAATGTTTTCCTTCTTAATGTAAATTTGACAGAAGCTTCACAGGTGAAAAGCTTATGTTTACATCGGAGACTTATTAAATACCGTATACTCTCTGAATACTTTGTGTTAATTAAATATCGTGCACAAGATATATATACATATATTAAACATTCATGTGTATATATTGAATAATAAATAAAAAGGTATATTTGTTTTGTTTGGTAAACTTACTATATAGCACACGTCTGAGTCCACGACTCTATGGCAACTAGATTGCTTAATATCGTCGTCAGCAACAATTGTTAGGGAGACATTTTGACGCTACTTAATACAGAAGTAAATGCTTCTCTCACAGCCATTGGTCAGAACTAATTAGGTGTTATGGCAACTAGAATGTCACAATTAGTTGACTTTAGAGCATTTGTTATTGTTGTTGTCTCCAGAACAGCATTAGTCCAACAATTTTGTTACGAAAAAAAGGCATGTTAGCATAGCCATCTTTCTGTCTATATACATATGTCTACCTAAGCAACATCGCTGTAGATGAGCTTATCGTTAGAGCGTCGGATAAACTGCCTCGAAATATTTAATTACGACTCTTTACGTTCTAGTTCAAATCTCGCCGTAACCAATCTCACTTTTCGTGCTTATGGGGTCGATAAAATTAAACTTCTTTTAATGTATTCTTGGTGTAGATAACGTCCTTATTTTTATTAAGGTGGTAGGTTGAGACTTCTTGGCTTCTTTTTCTAGCAGGTCCCACGACTGCATACATACTCCACAGCTGGCGTGTCTCTCACGAACACATAAACCTATTTTAGGGTACTACTGTTGAAACTTTTAGTGGTAGTTGTTTGAGTTATTGTTTAGTCCTAAATTTGCTCTGATTGAGTTGAACTATGATCAAATGTCCAACTTAACCATCCAGGGACTATACTGTCGAATGTGTTCCACTCTTTTGAAGATGGTATAGTATATTTGAGGTATTTTAGGTTGCTATGTCTAGCAGGTCGAACCGCCGTGTAGAGCCTCTTTCGGTTTGGGTGGTGGTGATGGTGCTGGTGTTGTTGATGCATCATCATTTTTATGATGTCCGCTTTTCCATGTTAGCATGGGTTGAATATGACTTTTTGAGGCAGTTTTTTCAGTAGCACGCCCTTCCTAGCCTTAACTATTTTAGTTACCTCATACTGCGCGCTTAAACACGGTGTACCTGTTCTAAAAACCGAGTGTACCTTTAATAAATTAGAAGTGAACGAAAGTTAAATAACCAAATGAAAGCGGCTAAATAAGTATAAAAAGTGCCGTCTGGCACACGTTTATGCAACCCTTCCTGTCGTGTAAGGGTTAAAGCAGGCAACGGATTAATTCTACCACCCAAGTAGGCCCCGACAGGATTTGAACTCAGAATGCGAAAGGTTGGAATAATACCACAAGTCATCGAGTCTGACGTTCTTACACAGTGCCACCAATTGGTATTTATTTTAGCGAGGTTGACTTTGGCAGTTATTGAATTTAGAGTGTAGATAATTTCTTCTTAAAACGGCGTAATAATTATGTCTCGATTTTTAAGCTAATAAAATTATATTTTTAAGGTATATATATTATTGAAAATAAATATCCCTGTATTTGTTCATAGACTTATGTGAGCATATCTCCGCAGCAATTAAAATGGCGCTGTCCAGGACAAGCTGTCTAAGGACGACGGGGTTAATTCGTTCTGTAGATATATTAAGTCGTATCAGTTCTCCCCAGAATTTGTTGGCGACTAACAGTAAGTGCGATATTTATATCTATTCATAAGTATTCATATTTTTACCATTCCTCTATTTTATTTTGTGTTTTGTCCCTCATATCACTGACTCGGTCTGTTGGTAAGGTCAATGCGTCGCGTGCAGATTATAAACAACGAAGTTTATATGTGATAATTTCTTCGCCCATTAAATTAATCTTCCATCAAAGTGAAGGTTTAAGATTGACATAATCTTTGTGTTTCCCCCCAAACGAGTTTATAGCTTACCTATATGTAATTTTCATTAATGAAAAGTGGGTTGTGGTTTTATAAGAATAGGAAGAATGACAATAAAATTGTTGTGAGCATGAGCGCAGTATACAATACATTGATTATATAATTGAAGAAATAAAGGAAAAAGACAACGAAAAACCCCTAGGACTAGTGATAGACAACAATATGAAGTTTGGAGAGCGCCTGCAAAGAAAATATAAGCAACAGGCTGATTCAAATAATAAAGAAGTAATTTTCTATTTTACGTTCGCAAAATCATGATCCCAAAAGTTTTATTTCAATAAAACCTTTCATAATTATAAGTGATACACTCTGCGAACAGCTAGTAAAAAGTAAGAAAAAATGTTTGACAAATGAACTCGTGGAGATATCTTGGGAAGAGCACATCGTCTGTTCCCAATTGGTGGCGAATTATCCGTTTTGCACGGATCCATAAATTACGAACGTAAAATTACCTATATGTATATATCTATGTGTGTTTGTCCCTCACCTCTGCTTGACAACCGGTTTTGGTTCGTTTACGTACCCGTAACATAGCAAAAAGAGACGAAGATGATTGTTTGGTCTCTAATCAATTCATATTAGAAATAATAGTAATAATAAAAAAGTACTGGGGACAATTTGTACGACTGAGCCCCTCAAGGCGGTGCCCCAGTATGGCTGCAATCTAATGACTGAAACAAATAAATGATAAAAGATAGATTCTATTTTATTCATGACGGCTATTGTGAAAGTACGCCCAATGAAGAACTACAAAGCTTGTTTCGAGGAACGACTTTGGAACCTGGCTTCATCCATTTTTGCCTGCTGAAGATCAAATTGGTTGTACTGGAGTTTTTAAGACCATTTGTGAAATCTACGACAAAGCCGTTTGGGAAGATATATTTGTAAACTGGGAAGAAACAAGCTGAGTGATAAGAAAATTTTACAAGCAGCAAGTGCAACTGCACAAATGTTTTGTGCGATACTGAGGGATACTTGGATCAGTCTTTTAGAGAGTGTAATAAACTTAACACCAGTGATGGCATTTGAAAGAAGATTGGACCATGCCTGGAAGAATAAAGCAGATTCAAACTCGAGCCAAAAATACATAGCTACTTTGACCCCTCTTGAAACCAAGAAGAACTGGTGCCATGGCCTAAGGTTGTCCTATTAAAAAAAAAAACTCATTTGTGAGTTTGGAAAATTTCCTACGAGCACTAATGATCAGTAGTCATTATCATCATCAACATCATCATCATCATCATTAAACGTCTGTTTTCCATGCTGGCATGGGTTGGACTGTTTAACCAGAACTAGTAAGGCCAGGGGCCGCACCAGGCTCCATTGTCTGTTCTGGCATGGTTTTTATGGCTGGATGCTCTTCCTAACGCCAACCACTACACAATGTACTGGGTGCTTTTTATGTGGCACCAGTACTGGTATCAATTCTGCTGTGGCGGATGGGTCTTCTAATAGTTATTATTAGCCCCAAGTCAGCTCTGATAGAGTAGAACTATGTCCAAATGTATTCCAGCTGTGAACATGTTTGTTTTGGGGTAATCAAAGATTTGCATTATATAATGTCTTTTTACTTTTAGAAGGAAGGGTGTAATATGCGGGGTATTTGGCTTGCAGATCGATGATGTATTGGTTTACATTTTGACTCTTACAAGTCATCAGTTCATCTAAACATAATCTTTGACTGACAAAAGCAAAAACAAAACAAACAAAAATTCAATCTAGTCAAAAGATATCATCAGGTCAGCTGTAATGGGGCAGTCGTATAATCAAAGACATTCCATTTGTGACCATACCATCTTAGACAGAAGACCTACAAGAAGTAGCAACCAAATCTCCTTTGTATAACATCCTAACATCTTCAAAAAGGGCACATTGAATAAAAATAGAAAATGAAAATGGATGGTATTTGGTATTATTTATTCTCTATTACAAATGTTTCATTATCCAATAAAATCAGTAAATGCATACTGACAGGTAAAGCAAACTTTTTCTCTGTCTGAACATTTGTCTAATATGATTTGCTTTACCTGTTGGTATGCATTTACTGACTTTATTGGATAATGAAACATTTGTGATGGAGAATAAATAA
>JAOPUL010003032.1:16413266-16425112 GCA_027564515.1 Octopus rubescens | reverse complement strand
TGCCAGTTTCCAGTCAAATCGTCTAACCCATGCCTGCATGGAAAAACAGACGTTAAATGATGATGATGATGATGATACATAAGTTATTTTTTATTAAACATAACTAGTCCAGGAACTGTTTGATATCACAATTACAAATGTATTATATTATCTCTCTGTATATTATATTGTGACATGTTAAAGCCAGTTATAGTATATAGCTCACTAAATTCTTGTTATATTTTCAGAATGTGCAGTTATTAAGTCAGTTTGTTTCACCATTCACTGGCCAGCTGTTCAACCGATCAATAACAGGTCTTTGTATACCAATGCAAAAGAAAATTTCCAGACTTGTTAAAACTTCCAGAAGACTTGGTAAGTTGCAATACATTTATCCCCCTTTTTAATATCTCTTTGTATATCTAACAGGACATAAGTAAAGGATAAAAACAACAATGAGGATATCATCATCAACCTCACAGGTGTAGGCATGGCTGTGTGGTAAGAAGTTTGGTTCCCAACCACAGAGTTCTGGGTTCAGTCCCACTGAATGGCACCTTGTACAAGTGTCTTTTACTATAGCCTTGGGCCAACCAAAGCCTTGTGAGTGGATTTGGTAGACTGAAACTGAAAGAAGCCCATCATATATATATGTGTGTGTGTGTGTGTGTCTGTGTCTATCCCCACCACTGCTTGGCGACTGGTGTTGGTATGTTTATGTCTCTGTAACTTAGCGGTTCGGCCAAAGAGACTGATAGAATAAGTATCAGGCTTTAAAAAAAAAAAGTACTGGGGTTGTTTAACTAAAATTCCTCAAGATGGTGCCCCAGCATGGCCGCAGCCTAATGACTGAAACTAGTAAAAGATAAAAGATCATCCTCATTTAATGTCCGTGTTCCATGTTGATATGGGTTGGATGGTTTGACAGGATGCTGTGGGTCCAAGGACTGCATCGTGCTCTAGTGTTTGCTTTGGCACGGTTTCTACTGCTGGATGCCCTTCAGGCGGGTTTTTCTTTCTTTTTTTTTGTGCTACCAGCACTAGTGTGGTTGTCATGTCTACAATCCCTGAAAGAGGGTGGGGGCGGGATTTTTATTAATTTTTTTTTTTTTTAAGTATTTAGGACTACATTATTCATTGTGTCCTTTCAAGGTGGTAGGGTGTGATTTGAGAGAGATTTGGTTGCTTCTTCTAGCCTAGAAGCTTCCTTGTCAGTTCACATTACAGAGATTGTATATAATGGTAAGAAAGTAGAATTTGTTCTAGCTTATACTAACTTATACAATCATAATATTGATTGATTATCTGCAACATATACTGTGACAGTCAAGGAAGGATGTAACACATTTTGCAACTACCAATCAAATTATTGTTGAACACCAAGTTAGTGCTTATTGAGTAGGCCTACAATCGTAGTTGTTCCAGCTGTGTCCATCTTGTTTTATTGGCGGGTGGGTCGGGGGTAGAGAGGGGGTTATGTATATCTAGGTCTACATTACCTAATGTGTCCTGATATTTATTTTTCTTTAAAGACAGTAGGGTGTGATTTGAGAGGATTTAGTTGGGGTGGGGTATTGCCAATTGTGTTGTCTTCAACACCAAAAAAAGACACAATTGCTGCACTTAGCAAGAAAACATTGTCCTACCTAATGTCCCACTAAACATGAACTGTGCACTGTTGTCACAAAAAGCCACCAAGTTTCCTAAGATCTCTCTTGCACATTATTAGCATAGCAAAGATTGGCTTTTCTCTTTACGGTTAGGAAATACTTCAACCCTTAATAGCTATTAGCTGTCCACAAAGCTTAGGTGTAACATCATCATCATCATCCTTTAATGTCTGTTTTCCACGCTTGCATGGGTTGGACGGTTTGACTGGAGCCGGCAAGCCCGGGTGGGCTGCACCGGTTCTAGTCTGGTTTGGCTTGGTTTCTACGGCTGGATGCCCTTCCTAACACCAACAACATTATAGTGGGTGCTTTTAATGTGCCACCAGCACTGGACTCTCAACGCTACTGCAGACGGGGGCCAGTCAGACTTAAGGACCGGGGTACACATAGACCAGGGACAAACGGCATATAGACCAGGGGGACAGACAGGCGTAAGGACTGGGGTATATATATATACCAGAGACAAATGACGTTTGTAGACAGGGGCGGGGGGTACATACAGGCCAGGAGGCAAGCAGGCATGGAACTGTTAGTCAGCCAGACATCTAGGCCAGGGGCAGGTGAGGAGGCCTATAGACCAGGGACAGACGAGGAGATATATAGGCCGGGGACATACAGACAAATACAGAGTACATAAATAGATATACATAGTGCATTTGGGTCTTCCACATAGAGCGGTGGGGGAAATTTTACACAGCAAGGCAGAGTGAGAACTCGCCTCCGAGGAACTATCTTCACACCTCTGCACAATATATCAGAGACGATTGAGACTAGTGTTTTGCATTTCCTGGCACTTTGTATTGCCAGATGCCTCTTATGCCTAAATTTTTTCTCAATACATCTGCACTTTGTCATACATACACTAACATTGCACAAGTGGAGTATGCTAGCTTCATTCCTCTCTAGTCTTTGCATGTTCTCTGTGTTCAGGGCCCACATTTCACTACTGTGTAGCATTGCTGTACATACACAAGCATCATACAATAGCTCTCTGAACTTTCTACATCCTATTCTTTCTTATTCTAGCAACTACACTTGCAGAACATCCTCCTTCTATGCAAATTAGATTACCTAGGTAACAGAAGCCATCTACTACCTCTAGGGAGCGTCCAGGGCATTTGAGAAAATCAGTTTCCCATGTGACCTCAAACTTTACGGTACCTGTGAATCTTCCACATGCAAAAACTACTTTCTCCATTAACCTTCCTGTGATCCCACTGCATTTCTTGTGTCCATAGCTTGCACTAGATACATCATATGCTATTACTACCTACACCTTTTCCTACATAACAAGCAGGGTCATTTACCCGAGAGTGGCAGGTAGGGTCCTGTCTGTTTTCTTGCTTATTAGAACTTTGGTTTTTGCTAAGTTAACTTTAAGACTCTTCAATTCCAGGTTTTGCTTCCAGACCTGCAATTTCTTTTCAAATTCTGTAACAGATTCCACTATGAACGCAAGATCAGCATATGGTAATTCCCAAAAGCAGCTGGTCTTAATCCTGTTATGGCCTGAAGGACAATGACGAGTAGGAAGGGACTGAGAATCAAGTCCTGGGAAAAGTAACCTTAAATGATGAGAATGTTCTTCCACTGAAGAACTGGCAATCAGGAGATCATTGATATAGGCATAGACAAAATCCAGACCACGAATGACTTTGTCTATGAACCATTGAAAAGTGCTGGCATTTCGGAAACCAAATGGCATTTAAAAGAGCCAAATGGGGTTGTTATTGCAGTTTTGGGAATGTCTTCAGGATGGACCAGAATCTGATGGTAAGCCCTTATCGGGTCGAGCTTGGAAAACACAGTACAGCCATGCAGTGAGGAAGCGAAGTTGTGAGGAATAAGATATCTATCAGAAGTAGTGATAGCATTAAGACGCCGAAAATCACCAGTTGGACACCAATCACCAGAGTTCTTGGGAACCATGTGAAAAGGAGAAGCCCATTGACTTATGGAAGGACGGATGATTCCTAGCTGCAGCATGTGATTGAACTCAGCTTTCACTGCCTTTAACATTTCCGGAGGCAGGCAATGAGGACGGGAAAACTCTGGAGCACCATTTGTTGAAATAAAATGTTTTGTAGAGTGAGCAGGATTATTTACTTGGGAATTCAGGTTGGCGAGCTCTGGGAAAAAGTTCAAAATTGCTTGGTATTTTTGTCATCCATTGCTGCAATGAAGAATAAAGGGCTGACTGATGGAGTACTTGACTCTTGGCCCAAAATAGCGAGGTCCAAATTGCTGTCCAAAAGCCATCGTCTATGAACATCAACCAGGAAAGAGTAATGAGCAGGAAATCAGCACCAATAATCAGGTAAGGCAGGTCAGCAATGGTGAAAATCCACTTGAAATCTCTTTGCAGGCCCAAATCCAATGAAGGAGAGATATGGTCGTATGTCTGTATTGGTGAATGGTTCCCAGCCTGCAGGGTAATTGGAGAAAAAGAAGGTTTATCCCTGATGAAATTCACTGGCCAACTACTGCAGCCGTCACCAAAATCAACAAGGAAGTCTTTATGCAACGTAAAGTCCTCAATGAAGAATGCATGATTATGCGGGCATGAACTGGGATCAGCTGCCATGCTCACTGTCCCACTAAAGCATTTCCCTAACCCAAATATGAACAAGGCTTTGTACAACTGCTGGCAGCAGTGCCAAATCACCTGTGGTATCAGTAATGCCTTGATGAATTGGCAGGAGAGAAAGAACGTTGTCTGGGAGAGGATGCACGACTACCATATTTTCGATGTGGAGAAGAACGCAAGAATTTAATTTCCCTGGCCAACTCCAGAATGGCCTGTAGGATTGCTGATTTCGCTGAGACAAATAGTACATTTTCTACAAAGCAAGATGTGTGTGTTGGGTCGCCAAGACAAGCGCATGTGTAAGGCACCACAATGTTACGAGAGAAAGTTAAATGCCAAGTCAGGAAGACGGGCAGCCATCTTGAAAACTGAAATGTCTCCGCATTGTTGAATAAGGCAGACACAAAAGAACTGCCTTTTTGTGTTAATGCATGCCCAGCTCTGATTGGCTGAAATAACCACAGCACGACTGTGTCACATCACTATAGCTGACTCCGCTACAAAGTCACTAACCACTAATCTATGTTGAGTTGTATATTCTTCACCAGGAAGGACTTTGCATTCACAAGCATCTGATTATCACTGTTTCTAGGGAGAATGTAGTCAATCTGGCTTGTGTGCCCGCCAGATTGATAGGTGATCAGATGGCTGACGGGTTTCTTGAAGTTAGCATTACATGCCAGCAAATTATTTGCATCTCAGAACTCCAGCAGCCTTGTTCCTTTCTCATTTCTAGAACCAAAGCCATAACTTCCATGCATACTATGAAATCCATTGAGGTTACCAACCATAATAGTAATGCCACTGTCTTTCATCATCGAGGTAGTCTACAAAAGAATATCATAAAAATGATCCTTTTCTTCATTTGGCAGACCCACTTGCGAGGCATAGAAAGAGATAATTGTCACTGTACTATTTTGCAAAACTAGTCTAACATTAACCTTGAGCACACTGACTTACCTCGAGAATTCTCTCCCCTGCCACTGAATTCTTTTTGAGGGAGCAAAAAACATGAGCACCTACTGTTTTAAAATTGTTATAACTTTCGTTGTATTGTGTATACAGACTTGATTTTTTTTTAATATTAATAAAAGAATGGATGAATAATATTTTTATGTAATGCATTAAGGAATAGACGAAAGAGTTGCCTGTCAGAAATGTACTTTCCTTAAATAAGCCAGCCATGGATAATAGTATTCACTTGGTACATCATTTACAATAGCACTATAAGCACAGTCTCCATCCTCATCATCACCTCAAATCATTTCACCATCAATATCTCTTTGAGTAAATCCTTCAAAATCATCATCTGAGTCAAAATCAAACAAGACTTCTTCCAGAAAAACCTCAAATGCAGGAGCAGCCATTTTCATTCGGTAAAAAGATAAAAAAAAAAAAATGCAATCGATTTTAAAAGCTTGTGTACATCATCATCATCATCATCATCATTCTTTAACATCCGTTTTTCCATGCAAGCATCGTGGCATGTTAATAAACAATAAAAATGGCGTCACAAAATGGAAGTTTAGCCTCGTTCTGAATCAAAAATAGGCTCTTTCCAGCTTAAAGTACCGGGAATAAACTCTGTGAAGTATTTATTTTAAGCAGCCCTCTAAAGGCAACACAATGCGCCTGCAACAACAGGGGAAAAAACCTTGTACAGTGACAAATTGCAACAAGAGTGTGGAGAAAGTTAAGTACCCTATCACACACTCTGACTACCTCAATCACCTTATCCACCCATTTCTTCACCAAAAGTATACCTACACCATCTATACCAAAAACTACTACCTACCAAGAAGAATTTGTATCTATGTTCCTTTGCCAAAAGCAGTCTAGCTGAGGCTCCCCTCCATTGTACCTCTTGCACACAGCACACATCTACACACCTCTGCTCCTGCATTTTAAAACAATCTACCTTTCATTGTGCCAACATTGACTGTGGTAGCTCTAAGCTTGTGGAACTGAAAAGCATATGAGGGTAGTTTGGGGACTGTTTTCAGCATCTGGAAAAAAGACTTTTGTTGGCACTTGCCTGGTGGCAGCAGGTCCCTGTACATCTTAGTGAAAATGGGTATTGGCTGCAGCATGAATTACAATTTCCTTCAGTCCCAGAAAGCCTTCATATGTAAGCAACACACTTGTAGAGGGTGTGAGTAGATAGGATTGAAGAAGGGGAGGGGGAATTCTTTTCAGCCAACAGGTGGCCACCAGCAGTGGCAAGAGTGTGGGGCACACCTTGGCTATATATATATATATATATATATATAAACAATGTAGAAAGAATAAACTCTGTCAAATGCCCAGGGGTACATCTAGAAGTAGTAGATAGCTTCCGTTACCTGGGTGACCAAATCAGCAGTGGAAGAGGCTGCTCTGAGAGCGTAGCTGCTAGAGTAAGAATGGGCTGGGTGAAGTTCAGAGAGTTGCTACCTTTGTTGGTAACAAAAGGCCTCTCCCTCAGATGTAGTGTGCAAAAGAGAAGACTGCACTGGTACAGCCATGTGATGCGTATGAAGGAGGACTGTTGCGTGAAGAAGTGTCGATCTCTAAACGTGGAAGGAACCTATGGAAGAAGTAGGATGAGGTGGTGAAAGATGATCTTCAGATGTTGAGTCTCACAGAAGTGATGACTAGTGACTGAGACTGTTGGCATTCTGCTGTTCTGGAGAAGACTGGACAAGCTTAGTGGATCCGGAATCATGGCCAGTGTCAGTGACACGTTAAAAACACTTGTGCCGGTGACACGTTAAAAGCACTCACGCCAGTGACACATTAAAAACACTCGTGCTAGTGACATGTTAAAGGCACCCAATACACTCTCTGGAGTGGTTGGTGTTAGGAAAGGCATCCAGCTATAGAAACCATGCCAAAACAGACTGGTGTCTGGTGCAGTTCCCCACCTTGCCAGTCTCTGGTCAAACCGTCTAACCCATGGCGGCATGGAAACTGGACGCTAAATGATGATGATATCACCATCATGAATTGAGAAAAAGGCATGTGCACATTGCACACCTCTTTCATGTCACCCTTGACAGGAATTTAGATACATACACACTTCATAATATCTCAGACAGAAATGAAGAGTTATATACCACTAATTCTTATAAGACAGACAGACGAGGAGAGACAGGCAGACAAACAAAAGGTAGTAGACAGATAGGTGATATTGCTTATTACTATCACTAAAGACTATTCAATTGGCCACACACTGTAAATGTGGTTGGCGGTAGGAAGGGCATCCAGCTGTAGAAACCAAGCCAAACCAGACAGGAACATGGTGTTAGCCCCTGGCTTGCCAGCTCCAGTCAAACCATCCAACCCATGCTTGCATATGATGATGATGATGATGATATATATATATATATATATATATATATATACACACACACAGTGAAGAAGAGTGTCAGAGTAAATGTTCTTGTTTTAGTACCAAGATACACATACAATCTCAGACCAAGTCATTTGTGCCAAGTATGTGCTCCTGGGCAGAGAGGGGGCTGGGGGTGGGGGACTCAGACAGAACAACAAAATTCAAACAAGTAACATTTTTCAAATCCAACATAACAAAAATTAAAATTTGCTCTGTCTTACCAGTAGGGATTGAACCTGAGATTCAACAGTGGACAGTGGGAAATAATACTTGAACAGCTCCTTTTTCCCCTCCTGGTTTTCTTGGCAGTCTTTGACACTTCACCATGGTGACGGTCAGTCATCACACTCATTGACCTCCAACCATCAACTGTACTACTTGGCTGGTCCAATAGGTTTATACTGGTATTAATATTATTCACCTCGCTGCTATTACACTTGCCATTCTTTCTAATGTTGTTGTTATTGCTACCATTATCTCTGGCTATGCTATTACTGCAAACACTTCTGATATTATTGATATCACTAATTATATTTGGGTTGCTAAAATCATTGCTGCCTTTGTTGGTGCTGCTATAACTGCCATCATTAGTGTTACCATTGTTCTTGCTATTACTGCTGTTGGTGTTGCTATTTCTGTTAGAAGTGATGCAACTACTAATGACATCAGTATTGTCGGTGGTATTGTGGTTGCTAATGTTATTATCAGTGTCACTATTGCTAATTGTATCAATAAGGCTAATGGCATTGGTGTTGCTATCGTTAGTACAAGTAACATTATTGCTAATGATATTAGTATTTGTACCAACATTGATGTTACAAATGGTATTATCAAAGACATTGCTGTTGATACTAGAGTTACTGATAGGAGTGAGGTTGCTATTGGTTTCCTTATCACTGCAACCATTGTTGCTAATGTTTTTGGCACAGCTATTGCTAATGCTGTCGTTGTTGTTGGGTCCAGTGCCCATATTACTAACACCAGTATTGCCATCAACAGTGCTGGTGCTATTGCTAGTATTGAAGTTACTAGTATTACTAGTGTTGCTAATAATGCAGCTGTTGCTAACACCACTTGGATTGACACTGCTATCAGCATCAGGAAACTTAGCTGAATCTGACAAGGACACCTTTTGGAGTTCCTTGGTCTGACTCACTTCATTAGATTGCCCACTAGCAGGCATCCATTGCTGATTATCCACACCAATTCCGCCAAGACGCACAGCAGAGTTTTGGTCAGAGACAGCAAATTCAGTTTTAACTTCTTCTACTGACTGTGTCTCAATCTCCATTCTTGAACAATCTTGACTAGTCAAAAATAACATCTGGCTATGTATTGATGACGATGGCAATGCCAAAGGAGCAACCGATTCACTGTTTGATTGGTAACTGCTAAGAGGTTTAATTTTTGCAGGCTTCTTTAACACTGTGTTAGTCAAAGCAGGTTCTAGAGACTGGCCAGCACTAAGCCGGGTTTTCTTTGTTGGTACTACGTTTGAATGGTGAACAAATGGGTAGGTCCTTTTTTTAACTCTGACTCCCTTGAATTCATCTGAGGATTTTTTTAAGTATGATCGAACATTTGGAGGAATGAGATCATATATAACTGTTCCTGGATAGAATAGAGAGTAGAAAAATAGAGAATGAAAAGAGTTAATTAAGTGGACCAAGGATGTAAAAGTATTTCAACTCTTTCATCACTATATTTCGAACAAAATACTTTGCTTAAGTTTTAATTACTTTCAAAAAATGTCTAGAGGGATTCTATAAAGTAATTAATTTTTTCATTATTTTACATTATATGCCTTGGACAGATGTGTCCTCATCTTGTATTGTTGTTTTGTTGTCTTGTATTGTGAGGATACATCCGTCCAAGGCATATAATGTAAAATAATGTACATAATTCCTCGTCTCAAAAACATAAAACAATTAATTTTTTCCTTATCAATCTTGTGCTTGGAACATGACAAAATGTTCTTTTAGAAAATTATGATGGAAAGTTATAATTTAAATTCAAATACTTTAAAACAGATAGTTTTTGTATTTCAAAAGAGTTAATTTAAATTAAGGAATATAGCATAACTATATAAAGAAACACTTTTTAAAAAGATTTTTTTTTAAATAACAGAGAGCAAAGACCAGAAAAGGTGGTTGGAAAAATATAATGAATGGAAAAAATGGATTGGAAAAATAAATAATATATAATAAATAATATAAACGTAATAATAATGATAATAACAATAATAATAATGGTTTCAGATTTAGGCACAAGGCCAGCCATTTCAGGGGAGGGGTTTAGTCGATTACATCGATCCCAGTGTTAAACTGGTACTTATTTTATCAACCCGTAAAAGGATGAAAGGCAAAGTCGACCCCAGCAGGATTTGAACTGAGACCGTAGAGACAGACTAAATGCTGCTAAACATTCTGCCCAGCATGTTAACGATTCTGCCAGCTCACCGCCTTTTAATAATAATAATAATCCTTTCTATACTAGGCATGAAGGCCTGAAATTTTTGGGGGAGGGGAGTAGTCGATGTTATCGACCCCAGTTCATTACTGGTACTCACTTTATCGACCCCGGAAGGATGAAAGGCAAAGTCGACCCCGGCGGCATTTGAACTCAAAGTGTAAGCAGTTAGAATAAATGCCATTCAGCATTTTGTCCAATGCACTAATGATTCCGCCAGCTTGCCGCCTTAATAATAATAATAATAATAATCTTTTCTTTACTAACCACTGAGGGTTCATATAAAAGATTGGACGAAACAGGACAATACAATACAAAAATAGTGGGTTTAGAAATGAAGCGTGTAAAAAACATAATAAAAATGAAAAATATAACAATTAAAATCCCCAAAAGAGGGAAACTTGCAAGGGCTGCTCACAAAAACCTCACAAAAACACGATCACCTTGACCTCTTGAGCAAGTGCCCTCTCCTTTACATCTACCCTTTTTCTAAAGCCATATGTTTAGAGTGCCCTCTTCCAGTTTCTTTCCTCCTGCTTAGAAAAGCATACTTAGAGTCGATCCATTCGGTCTCACCAGTCTTGCCACTCTCGTCCACCTTTTGATAAACACACGAGAAGGCAGCACCTCCCTCTCTACTCTCATCTTCCTCTTCAAATGATATTTGAAGAAATTGATGAGAGCTTGGCCAGATAGGAAAGTGCCTGTCTTCAAAAACCTTTCAGACGGGTCCACCACACAACCTGTTTTTCCACAGCCACTAAGCAGAGAAAGATCTGCCTCCCTTCTCTGCTAAAGGAAGGTGGTGCATCGATCTTCACTATACACTCTGCAGACAGCTGGATTCATCTTACACGAGACAGCATCTGCTCCACACAAGCCCACGACTCTCTAATGCACAGACACTGAATGATTGCATGCAGGACGGTTTTGCCTCCCTACATGCATCTTGGGCAGGATTGGCTGTTGGCACTTCCATGCCTGAAGAGCTTGCCACGAACAAGCAAAGTTCCCTCTTGAAATTTAGGGTAGCGTGGCTAGTCAATTACATCGACCCCAGTACTCAACTGGTACTTATTTTATCAACTGTGAAAGTACGAAAGGCAAAGGTGACTTCAGCGGAATTTGAACTCAGAGCGTAAAGACGGACAAAATGCCACTAAGCATTTTGTTCAACATGCTACTGAGTGTGCCAGCTTGCCGCCAATAATAATAATAATAATAATAACAATAACAACAACAGCAACAGTAATAGTTTCTAACTTTGCCAGATATAGGGGATGAATATAGTTGATTCATTTAATTCCTCCACCCACCCACCCTTTACTGATATTAGTCTGCTTCTACTTATTTTATATTATTAAGTCAGCTGCTCAAGGGATCTGATTAGAAAATATTGCAGGACAAAACTAAATACTGTAAGGCTGTCATAATATATGGTGGTGGTGGTGGTAGTGGTGGTGGTGATGGTGATGATGATGATGATGATGATTCTGCCATCTATTCTCTTCATTCGCTCTCTATATATATCTCTTAACCTTTCTCTTTTAGTACTGTAGTTCTAAAGGTTTTAGAGTAATCTCTTGCTCTTTACTACTACTACTACTACTACTACCACTACCACCACCACCACTACTTTGTGACATTTACACTTGTTTACTTATTAATTGTATAGTGTGTGTCTGTATGTTTGTATGTATGTATGTATGTATGTATGCATGTATGTATGTATGTATGTATGTATGTATGTATGTGTGTATGTATGTAT
>JAOPUL010003032.1:16387276-16413166 GCA_027564515.1 Octopus rubescens | reverse complement strand
GCTAAAAATTGAAGGCGGTGCCCCAGTATGGCCGCAGTCTGATGACTGAAACAAGTAAAAGATAAAAGATATATATAGTTCATTTGCTTTACAGCTGGATTCCTTTCTTCTTGCTAATCCTTGTCTGTTGTTTCAGGTAAGGAACATCTTATTCCGCACGTCTCCAAAGGTACAAAGCTAGCGAACAAGCCTTTTGACAGGGGAAATGACAGCAGTGTCACTGCCTGCAGTTTATTTGCTTTCCAGACAAGTGCAAATGTATACACACACACATATGTATATATATATATATATACACACATGACAAGCTTCTTTCACTTTTTATCTACTGGTTGGAACTTAACCACACAGCCGTGCCTCTGCCTACTCTCTCCCCCACACACTGTAATTTAGTTGTTATACTTGTATGTTGAGTTTGTGTTTAGTGATTGCTGTTTATCCCCAACTCAACATCGATCTAGACTGTTTTGGCTGTGACCTGCATTTCAGCTGTAGTGTATCTAAAATGACATTAGATAATGTGCCTTTCTTTGTTTTGTAGATATTAGGATGTGACTTTAGGGAGATTTCTAGCAGTTCATGTGACCTTGTAGAGTAGTGTTTCGCAACCATTTTTTACCTATGGATCCCTTTTCATTCCTATTTTACTCGGATGTACCCTCCTAGCTATTCTATGATTAGAAAATCCTACTGTATTTTTTTATATGAAATATTATTAGGAAGAATTGTATAAAAATAATTACTAAAATATTTTGTGTATTGTAGAAGTATAAGCAATTTATTGCAGATAGATTTTAACAACAAAATTTTATGTGGACCCCTAAGGGTCATATGGACCCTGGTTGAGAACCACTGATTTAGAGGCTCACTTTTGGTTTTGTGTGTGTGTGTGTGTGTGTGTGTGTGTGTGTGTGTGTATGTATGTATGTATGTATGTCTAGAGAGAGAGAGATAAGGGCACATGGCCTAGTGGTTAAGGTGTTGCACTCACGATCGCGAGATCAATTCCTAGACCGGGTGGTGTGTTGTGTTTTTGATCAAAACACTTCATCTCACGTTGCTCTGCGATCACTTCGACACCTGATGCATAGTACACCGTGCACCTGTTCAGGCATCGTCGATTTGATGGAGGGAGTGAGCTTATGTGCAGCACAATCATTTGTGCAGGTTGTTGAGCAAGAAATTGCCGAACCGTCTTTCTCGGACTACGAGAGACTGCCATCATAAGGGTATGGACTAGGTAAATTTGTGATTTGTTGTATGCATGAGTGCACAAGCTGAATAAGTTTGACGTAGTTGTAAATGTAGATGGTTGAACTGAATTATATTATTTACAAGCCCTGACTTTAGGTCCATTTCTGTGTTAGTGTCTGATTTGTTTTGGTTTTACTCTTTTGCCAGGGCTCAGCAGGGAAAATTAATTCATTCCTTCTTGGTGGGTAATTATTGAATCCCAGTGTCATACATAACAGGCAGAGTTACTTAACACTATGACTACATTTAGTAAAATTGTAAAAGGGAGTAGTTATTAAGTGAATTCATTATTGATAAGTTCAAAACTATATTAACTCTTAAGCATTCAGATTACACTGTCAAATGTAATGCTTATTTATTCACATTGTCCAACCCATGCTTGCATGGAAAAACGGACGTTAAAGGATGATGATGATGATGATTGTTTTGAATTAATCATATATTATCTCGAAGCCTCACACCTTCAGTGATGTGATTATTTATTTTTAGAATGACATTGTCAGATCTGGTTGGTTTGAACATAAAAGAAGTAGAACATTTGGGCTTTATATGGCTGGTTTAAATGCTAAAGAATAAAAGTACTTTTTAGTTAGTTTTCTACCTCACAGTTTATGATATTGTTGGTTTTACAGCCTTTTTTTTTCCAAGCTAGCATGAATACTTATTGGGGCATTGCTTTACAGCTGAATACTTTTCTTGTCACTAATACTTACCTGTTTTTCAAGTAATGCATTTATTTCATTCCACTTGTCTTCAAAAGCACACAGCTAGAAGATGCCTTGCTGACACTATTTTTTGCTCAACACTTTCATGTAAGCATTTACAGATACATGCATATCCACACATAAATCCATGGGTTTCCATACAGTTCCTACTCACAAGGCAACAGTAGAAGACACCTGCCCAAGCTGCACACAGTGAGCTAGAACTCGAAAATATGTAGTAACAAAGTGAACGACCTGTTAAAAATGAAAATAACGCATATCTTCACTTTGGTCGTGTTTAATTAGATTCGTATACACAGCAGCATATTTCTATGCATTTTATCTATAAAGCTCAGCTCAGACAGATCAAATTACTTCCACCCAAATCTTTTTGTCATTAGTTACTCTCTCATTCTCACCTAATACATTTCATGTTCAAACGAGCACAGTTGTCTTCTCTTTTTATACATCAATCGTTTTTATCAACATACTTGCATTGAACCTTTCTTTCACATTGTCCATTCACTGGATTATGCTCAGTTTAATAGCTTCTAGGGTTTCTGACACCAATCTGTGGTATATATCATAATCAAATATCCGTTTCCCACGTTAGCACAGCCATCAGTTCTTTAAATCCAACTGAGGTCTTATAAATGCACAAATTGAGAATCCATTGCTATCGCTTTTCTTCACAGCATGTTTTTGATTTGAATGTTTAATTTTTGGAATCACTAACAAGTAGAAACAAATGTAGTAGGTAAATATGAATACGTTTTCTTTGGTTTCAATTAAAGCCAATTTTGGACAGTACCACACCTTCTCCCCCATTAACTGCAATATTTATTTCCTTTCTAGGTTTAATGCCCTTTATGTTTAAAGATCAGCGCTATGTGGAAGACCCTAAACTTTTTGATCCACTCCGGCCAAAGAAGTACAACTAAGTATTAAAGAAATGTCTTAATGTAATATAAACAGGTACAATAAAGTTATTGGTTTCTCTTTGTAAAAATATATGAATTTGTAATTTTATTGAAAAAGGTGAAAAATATTAACAGCAGGTAAAAAAAAAAAAAAAAAATTGATGTGAATTCAGTTGTAGCTTAACCTATGAAATATATGTCAAATTTACTACCTAAAGCTCTAATTTCATTAAATTAGGAATCAGGATTAAAGTCTTAATT
Source organism: Octopus rubescens (assembly GCA_027564515.1). Taxonomy (NCBI): domain Eukaryota; kingdom Metazoa; phylum Mollusca; class Cephalopoda; order Octopoda; family Octopodidae; genus Octopus; species Octopus rubescens. The sequence goes on along the minus strand of JAOPUL010003032.1, from coordinate 16,410,027 downwards.
TCTAGACTGCACAGTGATCAGACAATGCCATTCATATGAAGCATTTACTTAGCAAAATATATAACTATTTGGAAATTGTGGGCTGAATCTGGAGAGCATAACTGTCAGTAGACTGTGAAGCAGATGTTGTCAAGTAGTTTGGCTCCAACTAAGATATATATTTTTTTAAAATCTAGTAATTTGGGTTGTCTAGCTTTTTGTTATGAAACTGTCTAAATTAGTTTAAGCTATAGGAAAAAAATGTTTTGAAAGTAGGTTAACGAACAAATAATTAACAGGTCTGAAAATGACTTGAGGGTGAGCTGAAATAAAAATTAATTATACAAATTAAAGTACTGATTATTCCATTATAGAATATTTTATTTTACCAAAATATATTTAGGCAACCTGCAGTTAAGATACAGTGTGTGTAAATAGTATATACACATTGTTTTAAAGTGTGAGAAAAGATTTAAAGCAAAAATAACGAGGCATAAAAGTGTGATGAAACCAATCAAATTTATTATTCCATGTTGCCCTTTCAATGTCTGAAAACTTGCTAAAGAATAATACAATTGCAAAAGCAAGTATTTTTTTAAAGGTCAGTTGATAATTTCAAGGTAATTTGAAGAAAAAAAAAAGAGAGAAAATATATTAAATAAGTGCTTGCAATGAAATTTTTAAAAATAGACATTTTTAAAATAAAATAACAAGCACTTTGCAGAAGCCTCTATCTGTGGTTAAAGGATATGATTTAAATAAACTCGAATTTGAATTCTAAAAGAAGGGTGACAAACCTATATTTTTTATGCAATTTGTTGTGACTACTTTGGATATAATTAAGATTTTAATTTAAAATGCATTTGTTATACTTAAAAAAAAAAAAGTCTAAAAATGCAAAAGCAAGTAATTATTAAAACAAAATCCATTGTCCCCTTTCTGTTCTAGCTTGATGATACATTTACACAAGGTTAACAACCTATTTGGAATAGGATGTGGAGCTGGCCTTTCAAAAAAAAAAAAAAAAAATTTACTTAACTGAGCTGCAGTAGAAGGGAGAATGCAAGCATAATTAACACTTAAATTAAATAATTTTTTTTTTTCGGGGAGAAAAAACTAATCAACTTTCCATTAGCTGTTCCAATATTAACTTTGTGGTCAGGTTATATATATAATAAAATTCTACATGTAACAACAATCTTAATAAATATGAAATATAAAATATTTAGTAGTGACTTTTCAGGGTTTTTATTTTCTTTAAAGTTTGATATAGTTAACTTTGTATATAATAATTAGTCCTTAGATCACCATAAGCAGAGTTAATTTGATTTATTCAGTTGGGGAAAGAAAAAAAAATAAAATAAGAGCAATAGAGATCATTCAAACACAACATTCACACAAAATGGTGATTAAGGACAAACAGAATTTTTAACTAAACATTCTGAATCAAACCCGTCTCAAATGAAACCATCTGGGATGAATTCTTTACACAAATTCTTTCAGTTTCACTGCCATCTCTGTAGAGCCAAATGAAACCTGGCTGGATGAATTCTTTCAGTTTTTCTGTCTTTTCCCTCTCCCCCTCCCCATAACCTCAGCTAATTGTACAAACTTCTGCATTCTTAATTTGTTTCCAAGTGTTGGGAAAAAAAACAAAATCCACACCCCACAAAAACCACCAACCCAAATTTGCTTTCTGGATTAACTTACACCATTAGAGTTATATAATATAAATTAGCATGTAATTAAACGTTAATTTTTAAAAAAAAGTACAAGTTGTTGAAAATTGTATAAATACAATAATTAAACAGTAAAACAGGAATTGACTCTTAATTTCATGATCTTGGTTTAGTCAAAACTAGTTAACCCCTGCATTAAAAAAAAAAAAATCTAGTGAAGTTTCTGCATTTTGTTAAAAATAACTAATCTTAGAATATGCTAATTACTATTTTAACTTATGAAAATAGCTATTAATAAACCAGATGAAGAATGCATGCTTTGAAAAATTTGATATTAATTTCAGTGACTGAATCGGTACTGATTGAAAACATATAGCCATAAAATGTCCAAATAACTAATTAATCCATAGAGTATGCGTTTTCTTGCAGCTTTCTCTTTCTCTCTATTATATAAAATTTAATCAAACAGATCATTTTATTTAAAGAAACTGATTTTTAGATATTTCTAACAGGAATAAATAAGCAATGATTATGTTTGTAGTTTGAAATTTATGAAATCTATTTTACTATTTTTGTACAAAATATACAATGCTTGAAAATAAGCCAAGTGTTTCTTGGAAATCTTATGAAATAGCACTCTAAAATCTGATTGAAATCCAAGGTAATTTTTTTTTGATTTTAGTCTTTCCAAGTTGTATAACAACTTATTGGAAAAGATGTACAGCTGACAGAAAAATATGTGTATAGTGCTCCATAATGAAACAGCTTTGTTGTATTTGTGCTGAATAAAATGAATCGGTGTTGAAAATGGTATAAAGTATGATCATAGCAGTGCAGAAATATCTGTATCAACACTGACAATAATCTGTGTTATTTAAATAACAGAAAATATTCAGAAGATGAGAGAACTTACTCAACACAAACCTTCTCTTTGGGACAATATGTGAGCTGTGTTTTTTTTAATTCTTTTTTTTTATAGTAAACATTAAAATGTTGATAAGCCAGTCTTAGATCAATGAAAGAGATATCCTTGAAATTAGTTATCAGTAGATATCAAACCTAGGTAGAGGAAGGAGTGCAGAAGGTAAGTCAGTTTACCAAGCTGCACAATAGACAAAAATAGCAAGTTAGAAAAATAACTCGGCCATGTGATCGGTTATATTCTTTATCAAAAGAAATATTAGAGGGGGGAGAGAAGGTGGAGGAGATCCCGACAAGATTAAAGAGAAGGGTACTTTTTTTTTTTTGTCCTTTTTATTGTTTTATGAAAGTTAATATAGGAATAAATTCTAAAATATTTTGATAGAAATTTAAGTTGAAGAGAAATTAGAAATGAAATGGTAGCCTGGACAAAATTATGTTGATTGAAATAAGTTTATTTCAATTTTTTAAACACTTTCATTATATAAACATGCATCCTCTGCCTCAAGTAGCGAGACAGCAGAATGGAAAAGGGAAGGAAAAGCAATGAGGATTTTAAAAAAAAAAAAATATAAATAAAATAAAATATTCCCCCTAAATACACTCTTTCAGGTCTTGGAAGCAGTGATAGTCATGTGTGTACTTCATTGTAGCAGATCCAAGCACTTGTGCTCACATATTTACATAATTATTGCAGTGAATTATACATGTTTATTATAGATGGTTTCATATATTAGAGCTATGGAAAAGATTGGTTAGGATAGGTAGGGATATGGAGAGAGAAAAGGGGAAGCAGAAAAGAAAAAAAAAAATTCAAAAGATTCTGAAATGATCAAGACCTAGACAAAGTTTATTTAATACATTTTCTAAATTTTTTTTGCCCCCAATGTTTTTTTTTTTAACTGGAAAGAAGTGTGAGAATAGCAGATGATGCCAACTCATTTATGCTCCTGTGTGTGAGTGTGCATTTACACTCAGCTGCTTATGTAAATACACATTTGTGCAGTGATATTCTTATCAGGAACATATATTAAGAATGTCTGCAAGAGTGTAAAAGCACACATGGTCACTAGAAATTAATTTTTTTTTTTATTATTATTTCATTTTCTTTTTCCTTTTACCTTAAATTTGGATTTCAAGTTAGCACAAGTGGGAGTTTTGGAGAGGAGAAACAGTCACAGAAATTCAATTATTCAAAAAGACATCAAAATCTGAGTCAGGTCTGACAGAATTACACCTCAAACCAGTCGTAGCCGATTAGAAGCGTGGATTTTGTTTATTCCTGTTAACATGGCTTGGGCCATATCAATGGCAAAACAATACAAATATCACAGGCCAACTTTACAAAAGCTCACAGCAAGTCTAAAAGATTCTGGTGTCAGTTCAAGTAATCTATGTACAATCCGTTGTCCATCTTTATATTGCCTTTGCTGCTTAAAAAGGCCTTTTTTTTTTTTTTTTTCTTTTTCAAATGTTTCCTCATGAATCGCTACAAAGTTTTCTAGCAAAGCAAGAACGTCTTCCAGGAAATAAATAAAGACCACAAAACTGTATTCTGAATAGTTATGCCAAGAATTTTTTTTTTTATATGTTAGTGTGGTGGAGGCTCTCTATCAGAAGCTTTTGTAGCTTCTAAATGCTTGAGCATATACCTCTTAGCTGAACTTGTACTGACAAGAGGGTCTCTCAAACCAGTTGATCTGGACTGAGCCTGAGATGTGGCACTCCCCCCAACCATATTACCCACCCCTTGTCCCCCTGTATTTAACCCTCGCCCAATGTTGCTCCCCTGACCAGAAAGCAATACTAAATTGGCTTGTGTAAGTGAAGAACTCTGAGAAGTTGCAGAGATCGGACTTGTCCCTGATGCACTACGGGAAGCAGAATTAGAAGAAGCTGACATCTGTTTGATCACTGTGATATTTTGAGTACCACCACCTGCAATATTGCTGCTTCCACAACTGGCCCCACTACTAGTAGCCCCACTGCTGCTGCAGCTACCAGCACTTCCATTTCCTCCACTACTACAATTCGAGTTGCCACTGCTACCACTACCTTTCGGTTGACTGTGCAGAGAACTCTCTAGTGGTCTTTGACGGGTAGCTTTACTTTTCACTGTGGATTTCTGCAGACTAGTATCGTTGCTGCTACTACTGCTGCTGCTCTCACCACTAACAGTACCGCCACTGGAATTGTCATTGCCACTCCTGCCGCCACTGCTACTGCCACTTCCACCCCCAATATTAGGTGCCTTTTCTTGAGGGTTCACCCCACTGCCAATCTCCAATTGTATCATTTTTTCTAAGAACAATGGTTGTAGCTCGTCATCTAATGTTGATAGAAGAACTTCTTGAACGAACAAACTATGGTCCATTTCTAAAATGCTCTGATCTCCTTCTGACAATGCAAACTCCATACATCTGAAGATAAATTGGAGAGAAAAAAAACAAGAAAAAAAGAAAAATGAAATTACTAAACATTCACTTGGTAAAATACAATATAACAGTTAATTATTGCTAAAAAACAAAATGCAACACAACATTGTGGATTTGAAGTCACACACATAATAGTGATTATTGAATTAAGGCAAGTAATGAGTTATATCATAAATCTATAAGAGACATAGGTACTCAGGATACTGTGGGTGGATTTATGAAGGTCTTCCAGCCACATAGTTAATTCCCACCTCCCATCTAGTGATTTTATGTTGCAGTACTGGACCTCATGATGGTTGGAGTGAGTGAGAGAAAGAAGCCCTACACATGAATTCAATGATTTTCATCAGTATATCAATTTAGGGCTTGAGTTATATTTTGTTCATAGTAGAATGCCCTCAAAGGGCTGAACAGATATTTATAATAATTTTAATATAAAACAAATTAATCTATAAATACTATGATGCTTCTCTAGTGGCAGGTTTGGTAAAATGTGGTTATTATTTTTAAAAAACATTTATGGCTTAGTCAGAGAATTAGGGCAGCAACTAATATTTGTATGGCCTTTGAGACTGGCAGTAGGGAGTAAAGCATCAAGATTTTGAGTTATATTCTACCTAAAGAGCTGATCAGAATGTTTGTTACAAAATGAAGACCACTTAATATACCCAAGTGCCAGATGGTGGTGTTAAACTGAGCAATGGATTAGGTCTCCCATATAAGAATAGGTACAGTTTGATGATCTTCCACAGAGTTTCCATCTATCCAATTTCACTCACAGGTTTGGATTGACTCAAGGCTATCATAAAAGATACTGGCTATGATTCCATTGCATGGGATTGTACCCAGAACCCTGTGATTGTGAAGTGAACTTAAACCTAATGATATTTATGTGACAAGTTTTAGTAAATAATGTTTGTTACAGCAGAACATTAGGTTTGCGAATTAATGCTTTGCACTATGAAGATGGGATGCATAAAGTATTTTGAATTGTAAAACAATGTTAGTATGTGAATCAGCATACCATTGAGTAAAATATGACAAAAAAAAAACCCAAAACGGAGCATGGAAGTGTCAATGAGAGACGTTGTTGAATGAGGAATATAAGTGGACTAATGAGAGCGAAGAAGCTAGCAATTAAGGTGCAGCATGATGAATAAACAAATTAAGGAAATAAAGACAGGGAAAAAAACCATGTCATTTACTTGTTTGGTTAATCAGGTCATTCATAAAGATGCCATCCCCAACAACTGGCATAACAGTATTACCGAAGGGCAAACGAGATGCACAGGTGAGAAAGCAAATACAGAAACCTTAAACAGATGAACCAAGTTTTGAAAGTAGCTACAAAAGTATTAGGAAAGTGGGAAAGATGGTGTTCTAGTTTATACTAGGATGTGGAACTATGTTGCAAATTTCTTAGGAGACAAAGGAAAGATTAAGCCACACATGAGAATAGGGAATTAAGTGTACAGGGTTCTGCCCTAAACTTATTTCTTGTAGTTCAAGACTAAATATTTATGTTTTATATTCTATATATCATTGTAGAATCTGCTGAAGAACAGCAGAAAAAGTCCAGAAACTTAATGGTCAACATGGAAAATAACAAAGTGGTTGTTATTAAGAGAGAGCACAAAATCCAAGTGTCATTTAAGAAGTTGACAATGAGACTTTAGATGTTAGAGAGTCAATAATTTGGAAGTGAGAGTTGTTATTGTTCAACGAGGTGTATGTTCATTAAGTGAATATCAGAAGGTTTTTATATTTATTTTGATAGTATGTAAGAGCTGACATGTAATGCTGAGCGTAGCTGGTGGTAAACAAAAGCTGACCTGTTACTCTGAGTGTGAGGGTGAAACGTGTGCCGGAGTCAATACGAGTTGGGCCAAAGTTGGCCGTTGGTAAACAGGTTGAGTTAGTGGAAAGGACATAGCAGCATATAGATGTCCTGGTGTGGAAACTCCATGGCCATCATGATGGTGAGATAGTGGGAAGTGATGTTCACTGTCCAGTGGTCCCAAACTAACTTAAACAAGTCGCGGCTTAACTATCAGTGAAACTGCCTTTTTGCGTTAACGTGCACCCTGTTCTGATTGGTTGACACCACAGTGGTACAACTGTGTCATCTCATAGCTGATACCGCTACAATACCCCCTTGTTCAGACTACAAGTCGATATAAACAATGCAAAGACATGCATACAAAATGAGGAAAGCAACATAAAATATAAGCACAAAAATGTCAGGCACTTAGGGTGAGTCCAATATTTGCAGCTACCAAGAGACTGCAAGTGTAACTCATGAAGTTGCTGTAAATCAGCACCGATTGCAATGTCTGATGCATCAACCATAAGCAAAAGCTTTGCATCGGAGACAGGGTGAGCAAGAGGAGGTGCTTCACAGCTTCAAAAGCTTTGGTTTGAGTAAGAGTCAACAAAATTGCTTCATTTTTCTGTTCTTGAGAAACTTGGAAAATGTAGTCAAGGAGAAGGAATGTTTTCATTTACTCGAACTTTGTCTGGTAGAGGTCGAAACACAAGAGAGGATGCTAGGTGCGTTAAGCCATTTAAATTTCTCTATATTGAACATAACCAAAGTGAAGCCTACATAGGAAAGCAGCTGGCTAGAAGCAAGGCACAGCAAAACATGGGTTATGATTCTTCCCTATAAAAAAAATGACAAGAGAACATGGTGTGCACACCATTGGATGTATGTATGTATGCAGCTTACTTGTAAGGTGCAGCGAAGCCCAGTAACGTGGGAAAATGCAAACATTAATGAAGACTCAAAACCTTGAAGAGAACTTAAGACTGCTAAATAATAGGCTAGAGTATAATTAAAAAACCTAGGAAAAAAGATGTGATACATGTACATGAGCCAGATGAGTGCAGCTGAGTGAGTGAGTGAGTGAATGGCTTGTACATAGTCAATGTAGTGACTACCAGTGGGTCGCTAGTTATGAATCTATTCAACTATTTACGAGCTTAGGAACAATAAGCAGCTGACATAGGGTTGCATCTTCTATCCACAGTAATTTTATGTATACTGCTGGGAATGAGTATCTAAGTGTTTATGTGCAAGTTGGATATAAATGCATGCATGTCGAATGTGTGTGATTAAAATGTACAGATGTATGCACGTTATTGATGTTAAGAAAAGTGCAGCAAAATTTAATAGAAAGAAAGAAAACAGTTTTTGAACGGCACTAGAGAAAAGAAATGTTGTCTTAGCTTGTTTATGTCACTAGAGCAAGTGAGGCAGTGTAAAAAAAGAAAAAACATGCTGATATTGTTCGTTCAACTGGCGAAGTTCTATGTTGATGAAGCAACAGTCGCCGTTCAAAAATGAAGTCTCTTTTGACGACGACAAAGACGGCGGAAGAAGCCATGGCAATTACGTTTGGTCTCATGCGCATGCGTAAACCATAACAAGGCTGCATGCAGATTTCAAATGCTTAAGAAGACGAGCAGCCATTTTGAAAGTCAAAATGCATCGGTGTTTGTAAAGTCACAGAAAACAGGCACAAAAGATAACATTTTCCTGCTACTCAGAAATAACAGTAAAAACCATTTTGTTTTTGGTTGTATTAGCTGCTCTTCACTTGCCTGTATTCTTTTTAATGAAATGTTTTGTCTTTTTTTTTTTAAGCGTATATGTAACGTGTTCAAGTTTCTCTTTTTTTTCTCTTGAACGTAAGGTTGTCACCAATTTAGAAATAAGTTTTTATGTCATTATTGTAGATGAGTGTGAGTAGAGAGAGATAAATATCAGAAGGCGTGTTTATATACAATATAGATATAGTTATTTTCGGTGGTAAATGAGAGCTGACCTGTTACTCTGATTGCGAGGGTGAAATGTGTGCCAGAGTCAATATGAGTTGGGCCAAAGTTGGTGAGCCAGTGGGAAATGATGTTCACTGTCCAGCAGTCCCAAACTAACGAAAAACAAGACGTGGCTTAACCAGTAGTGAAACTGCCTTATTGCGTTAACGTGCGCCCCGCTCTGATTGGTTGACACAGCTGCAGTACGACAGTCATCTCATAGCTAATACCGCTACAAGACCACAGTGCAAGTAATGAATACACAAAAATGCTGTAAGGTCTCACACAGAATCAATTCTTCAGATGTGTTCCTTTGATCTAGCTGAGAAGTTTCTGTTATTTAGAAAGATCTAATTAGTGATAGCAGAAGTATATATAAATTAGAAAGAAGTTAAGAGAGCTGGTGTCCATGTAAGCAATGAATGATTTCTCTCTGCACAAAAAGTAAACTGCAACGAGTATGATGGTGGGCGATTGTGAGGCATATGCACAATGGAAGATCTGTAGAAGCTGGATAAAATTGAAGTAATGTTAAGTGTGCATGTAAGAGAACTAAGAAAGCAGCTTAAACATTAAAAGTGTCAGCCAAGATGTGACTCTGCAAACACAGTGAAGTAATGTGCATTGATTGGGGAGGTTACATATAGCAGAAGTCAAAGACGGTATAGGAAAAAATGTAAATATCTATGTATATATTTGCAAAACTGATAGTATTGTAAGTGTTTTCAATTTGATAGAGAATTCCTGAGCTTCTGCTTAAATTTTACCTTCTGAAATTGGTCAATTATTTCTAGATTACTTCATCATATATTTGGTGTTTAATGTATTTGCTACATGCATAATATATATTTTATAGGAATAACTCAGATTAAGAATAATGTTTGAATTAAACAAGGGAAAATATAATTACAGAAATGCATAAATAAAAATAATGTGCAATCATCCTCCAGAAATTGACAGCTATAATGAGATAAAAATCCAAAATCACAACAGAAAGTGGGGATAGACAAGATCAAAGACAACACTACCTCACAAATACCTTGAACTACAGCCAGCTCCATGAAACACTACCAAAAAAGAGTGTAACAGGGGAAGAGCTAGGAGACATTATCATTTCAAATGATGAAATATATAATAAACCAGAATTTCTTTTGGAAATTTAAAATCTATGAACCAAACTTTAGTTTGCTAGACCATTTCTAAAACATGCTACTGCCTTAACTAAAAATCAAAAAAATTGTTTATAATATATATACTGAGATGAATAGTTAGTTAAATTGATCCCAGTAAATACCAAGGACATATTTCAGAGACTGTATGAATGAAAGGCAATATTGACCAAAGAACTGAACTCAGAACACAGATAAAACTAGTTACTGAAAGCCTGCTATACTACTATTTCAGCCACTTCACAGATCACTCCTATACAACGGATATTGAACAAATATTATTTATCCAAAGAGGAACTGACACCAAAGATATATTTTTACTTAGTTTTTACAAGGCTGTGAATAACCACCATTATTATGTTGCTCTCCCTATGCTGATAACACATCCAAATAATTTAGGGGTCAATATAATACCTTGGAAACCTAAGTTATGACTATATCACCTCCAGTGTCATAAGTGAAAACAATCCAAACTTATGTACTTAAAATGGAAGTGATGCTTTAAAAACAAATTTCAAGCGACCCTTTTGAAATAGAATTTCACAAAGTGAAAAATAACAAAACAAAAACTCCTAAAACTAATTGACAGCAGCTTTGAATAAATCACAGGATGATTAACAAAGAAAAATGTTTAAAAAAAATCCAAACCTGGGTAATAAAAATTGTGAATTGCTATTTGAAGTATTGGAGCTAGATGCACTTGGTGGTTCTGTGGAACTGTTTGGTGTAGTGGTAGTAGTAGTGACAGCTGGGGGCTTGGGAATTTCAGCTTGTCTTCTAGGTAATCGTTCTAATTGTTGTCTGGAAAAAAAATATCAATATCTTAAGATTAAAGAGAAGACAGAGATCGAGTTTTAAAATTCGTATACAAGCAGAAAATAAAATAAAATTAACAAAAATATAATTGAAGCGAAAATAGCAATTATTATTTAACAGCCATTTGACATATCCTTTTTTTTCTCTCTAGATAGATAAGATAAAAATAACAATTCTATCCATTATGAATTTATAGCTATTTAAGGAGATTTGAAAATAATTATGAAATTCATTAACTATCAGTTTTACTACACCAACACAATTTGATTGAATTATTTTAAATCTATAAACCAAAATTTCTGTTTAATCTAAAATTATTTTCACTTTTCTGCACTTATATTTAACATCAAAGTCTATAGAATAATTGAAAATCTGGCATTTATCATGTTAATTATAATTGTTGCTTTCTAACACTATGATTCTCTAAGAATCATTTTATTAATAATAAAGTCTTGTTATTCTCAAAAGAATAAGAAGTGAAATACTTTTTCTTAGATTGTTTATTGTAATAGGTTTCAATTGCCATAATATCCAAAGCAAGCAAAATAAAGCAATTTGAAATATTTAACGACAGTGTTAATATTAAAATAGTAAATTATTTGTAGATGGAAATAATACTTAAAAAAAAAAAGTGACCCAGGGGAATATAAAACAAAATTAATAAAAAAAATGTTATATAAAATTCAATCTTTCCGAGCTATTAGAAATATATTTTAACTCCCAAAGGCCAAGCAAACAACAGAACAAAGAAAAAAAAATTAAAAGACAATGCAGAAAGAAAAAAAACAAAACAGAATCAGAAAGGGAAGATGAAACTGAATAGAAAGAAACAACAGATTTGAAATAATATTCAATTAATGGCATTCCAACAAAAGGCATAAACCCTACATGTCATGTTTAAGGTTTTCATTTGTACTGTTATGATGTGCTTTCAGTTCATCACAATGATACATATTGGTAACTTCATGTATTCAAGAACTGATTAATTTGGAATTAGTTAAAGATTTGCATTATAGACAACCTACTATGGGATAAAACAAATCAAAAATGCAGGTCCCAGAGTTATTTCATTTGTCCACAATTAGGAATATCATTTTTTCATTCCATTGTTAATAATTCTTTTTCATACTATTAAAATATTTCATAACTACAAACAGTAGTATTCAAAATGGATGTAATACTAGATTGTACTTGAGAAAATAAATCAGAGAAAAATAGTTAAAGTTCTTTATAATGCTAGTCTAACCCAACACAAATATAGATGCTATGAATGCCAGCAACTCGTGTTGAGATTAGTAGATCATGCAAACAAGAAATCCAAAGTAAGAAATTGTTAGAAACACAGATCCAATTTAGCAGAAAAAAAGCCAAAACATGCTGCAAAAAGTAGCAAGTACATATCCTCAAAATTAACATAATATAGTAAAAATACATGCCTTTAAGGAGAAAATTGTTGGGTATGTGTTGGTGTGTGTATATATATGTGTGTGTGTGTGTGTGTATGCATTTATATTTGATTGCAAGAAACCTTTCCCTATTTTAAAGAATTTATTAAACTTTACACTTGTTTAGGCTGGATATTAGTTAACATCAGAATAATGAATTGAAGGAGAATTCCATTAATTTTAATGTAAGACAATTAGCATAGGTAGTACAACTATAATGACTAACAAACTTTTCCCAGAAGAATATAGGCTTCTGAAATAAGAATGGTAATCAAAAATACCAAGTATTGGTATAAGGATGTTTGTTCTACTCTAAGTTAAGTCACTTAACTGCATAACTATTGGGAATAAATTACTTCTCTTTAAATTCACTCTGTATAAGAAAATAGAATAAATAAATAAATAAATAAATAAATAAAAGCAGGCAGTCTTTATACTTAAACTAGTAGTGTGCCCAACTTCACTTGTTGTATGGAAGGCTAGCACACTTTAATCACACACAACCTTGCTTATGGTTTATTTCAGCTCTAGATGCTAAGCAAAATAGGACCAGACCATAAACAAGACAGGTGATATATATATAGATATATGCAAATTGGTTTCATTCGTAGTTTGGATGCATCAGGGAGGATGTGGGAGCTCATGTAAAGATTTCAACACCTTCAACTAAGGCGTATCACTGATTACCCGTGGTCAGGTGCCAGCCAGGATTGAAACCGCGACCAAGATTGAAGTCCACCTGTCGACGACGCATTTACAGACTGCGTCGTAGTCATCACACCATCGATCCGACTGAAATTAGAACAACCATAAGAGGGTATATTAGGTCCCCTTTTATGTAGGTTTTATCTAATTTATTATTAGTAGCTCCTGTCCAACACTGGATGAAAGTCTCCTCCATACACAATTACTGATGCTGACTGAGCATGTTACAAACTAATTTCAAAAAGGTTTTAACTGCCTACAAAAACATTATTACAAACTAATCTCTTAAATTTTACAAAAGAATATCTAAAACAAAACCTACAAAGTTAATGTCATTTAGTTCTTCTACTGAAGCTAACTAACCAAGTATAATAATAATAATAATAATAAACAACAGAGATTCTACACATTGAACAAACTGGAAATCGAAAAAAAAAAAAGAGAGAAATACATAAGAAATGAACCGGTTATAACAGTGGTGGAAAAATTATACAACCACAAAACACCAGCAAGCAGCTACAAACATAAACAAAAGTTGCAAACTGCCACCTAAATATAGCTATTACTGCCTGTGTGTAGACAGACCTATCTAAAATGAAATGATTGCAGTTTCCAAATTGCAATTCAACATGCTTTCAATTTGTTGGAGGAAATTCACATTCAATGATGATACATGTACCCTTTACATTTGTAGTTTAATTATAAATTGAAACGAGTTAAAAATACATAATCATGCTTTTCAAACAACAGAATAAAAAAAAAAAAACTGTTAGTCTAACTATTGGCTTTGATGTGATAGATAATTTCAAGTATACAACATCTGGAAGGCATCTCTTCCACCTCCAATTCTATTTATTTATTAAAAGATTAAATAGATTTACAGATTATTAATTAACAACTAAGATTCCAATGTAGGCTCAATGAAGGAACACAAACCATATATCTATTGACCAGCAAGCAATATGCGGTTTGTATTTCATCAGTGGGTATGTCTCTCTTTTTTCTATTCAAGATTTATAAATTATTTCTCCTTTGCTAATGCAAGAGTAGCGAGACAAACAGCATCTATAAGAAACTATAACATTAGGCAAGACTGAGGAATAGAGGAGAAAATTTATCTAAAACTAAGAAACAAAAATTAGGTTGAAAGAATTACATAGAGAAGAGTGATACATGAAGTAGTTACAGCTCTTATCTCTGAACTAGAAAACTAATACACACACTATCTCTGTCTCACACACAAACACACACATGCGTGTGTGCAGGAATGGCATGTTTTCGACAATAATTAGCCAAAACTGATTGAAGCAACCTTGGATGGTTCTTGCATTTATCATGGGGTTTCTCTCTGTCTTTCTGAGTTGGAAGAAAGATAATGCATGTACATCGGAGAGACAAACGGATGAAGATATGGCCAAGAGAGTCAGCAATACTAGACTTAAAAGCTTTAATGGAAGCTCAGCTCCATTTGTAGCTTTGTTGGATAGCCACTGACTCATTGTTGAGTTCATCCACCTTGTAGAAAGGTATTGTTGTCTTGTCAGGTGAGAGTATGCATTCACCCTCCACACATCAGAGTAAGACCCTACTGTGGCATTGCTAAGTTTAGTTGCCAACAACCTGATCATGGACACACACACACTTTCTCTCTCATATATATATAGGTACTCATGTAATATTAGGCTCCTCTGAGAAGAATAGGGGAGGTATGTAGATTGTTAGAAAAGTAAACTGCTAATGAAAAACTAATAATTATTATTTCAAGTCACTTATCAAACAAGTACAACTCAGCAATTATTTATTTTATGAACTGTTTTCAATCATTCTTCATATTTTATGGACCCATTAATTAGTGTTCAGACACCAATATAATTGAAAACAACTAGAGAAAACTGAACCACCACATGGATGAATTTATGTGGAGTCAATTCCACTGAGGATACCAGGGTCAATTTCTGTTACTATATTTCTAAGTGGTATCTTATAAACTAAATAAAGAAACATTTGTGTTTACAAACAAAGTTTTCTGTTAAACTTTCATAGCTCAATTTCATTTCTAAGGTTATGACTCTCCAATGGGGCCCAAACAAAAAAAATGAAGTAGAAGTAAATCCCCTTGTTCAACATAGAAGCAAAATTCAATGACATATGCTAAAGACATGTAAGAGTTCATTTCATATATTAAAGGAAAACAAATTTGTCAATACACTTCTTTTCCTATTGCTTTCTTAGTCAATAATCTATCCATCTAATTTATGTTGCAGTTTCAAATACAATAATTAGTTTTGTTCTTACAGTGCACATTTATACATATAACTTTTAATAGGACTATCGCTATTTCTCTAAACTGCTCACTACAAAATGAAAACACAAATGGCTGAGATGATAGGGTACCAAACAACTAATTGAGAGGGTTAGTGTTTCAAATCTAGTCACTAGGAAAATATAACTAAAGTGGGACAGCTGCATGAATTTAGCTCAATCAGATAGATGGTGAGGGTCTGAATGACATGCAAAATATATATTTGAGCCATACACTTATCTATAATTATTGCCAATTATTACTTAATAAGTGGTGATGTACTGAAGACGTAGGGAAAAAATTCCAAATGAATTGAAATTTGTTGTACAATCACTGCTAGATTATTGTTTTTTTTTTCTTCCTCTTACTAAAAGGTAGAGTTCAATTCATTGAAATTTTTTTCACGTATACCATACAATATATCACCGCCTCAGTGATTTATGAATAATTAATTGGTAATAACTATTCGACTCAATACTTGCAACATTTAATTTTATTTTAATATTTGCTAATGGGTTAAGTTGCTTTATGAGGTAACAATTGCCAAGGGAGATAATAAATATTTTAGGAGACCATTTCAGTGTTTTTTTTAAATGTTAGTCAAGGTGCACAAAACAAGTAAATAAGTTTGCATGGAAAGGCAAATTATACAACAAAAATTTAACGAAATTATGAAAACAAATATTTTTGCAATGGAGAAGAAAATGACAGAAATCTAGGGAGTAGGTGCAGAAAAAATTCTGCTCTTTAAAAATATTGAAAGTAAAATTTTTAATTCAAAGAAATATTTCTATTTCCAAGTAGTTTGACCTGAATAATATTCTAAGATTTTTGTCTACTTCACTCCTCATGTTTTAAAAAAATATAAGCATGTTCTAATCTTTTATCTAATATTTGTTTCAGTCATTGGACTGTGGCTATGGTGGGGCACTGCCTCGAAGGGCTTTTGTTGAAAAAAAAACAAAAAACAACCTCGGCTTATTCTCTGGTACTTATTCTATTAGTCTTTTTTGCTGAACCCCCTAAGTTATGGGGGACATAAACAAACCAATACCAGTTGTCAAGCGGTGAGGGGACAGACACAAACATACATACATACATATTTATATGTATGACAAGCTCATTTCAGTTTCTGTCTACCAAATCCACCCACCCACAAGGCTTTGGTCAGCTTGGGGCTATAGTAAAAGACACTTGCCCAAAGTGCCATGCAGTGAGACTGAACCTGAAACCATTTGGTTGGGAAGCAAATATCTAACCACACAACTATACCTGTGCCTGGAATAAAATCTTTAAATCACAGGATTTGTAGACATTCTTGGAGCAAGATTTGCCTAGAATACTAATGGCCAATAAAACATTACAGCTTAATCATACAGCCAACATATGAATGTAAACAGCATCATGACTGAAGTTGAAATGATTTCCAAAATATGAAAACTGATCTAAATTAGAAAAATTAAGAAATTTAGGTTAAAATTTTTCCAATCAATTTTGCTCCTTTGTTATACAGCTAATTTTTTACTGCTGAATAGACCAAGTTTGACCTAATCAAACAAGCTATGATACCTTAATAAGTCTAATATATATAGCAACAACCCAAGTGTTTGATTGATTTTATTAGGACATGCCCTAATTATTCATCAACTAAAAACTATATGATGGAGTGATGAAATTGACCACAGCAGGAAAATATACAAGCTCATCATCTTCATTTAACATTCATGTTCCACAGTGATATGGATTGGACATGATCTTTAATACTTAGATTAAGAAGAGTATTAAAAGCCAAAGATTTAATTAAGAATTCTAAAAGATGTATTTTTTTAACTGCTAAGATCGGCTCATAAGCTTGATTACTATTGAATCACAAATACAAAAAATGTTTTAACCCTTTTGTTACCATATTTTTGTTGAACTACACCCTCTTTATTTCAATTAATTTTGAAAATAATAAAGAATTTACTCAAATATCTTGGTCATTAACTAAGCTTGTAATTGGGACATCAATTAATATGGAATTTTTATAGGAAATTTTAATTTACATCATTTTATATAGAAAGTTTGTATCATACAGGGGGCTGCAAAAGTAGGTATACAGTAAGGATTATACTAGTATTATAATAGGGGTGCTAGGATTCATTAAAATCATTATTACTATGAATTCTACTATTAAATGAATCCTAGCATCCCTATTATAATACCAGTATAATCTTTGCTGTATACCTACTTTTGCAGCCCTCTGTAGATACTTGGGTGGGTTGGTATCAAAAGGGTTAATGTGTAAATACTACACCAACCCTCACACTAAGTACTTACTTAGTAGACTGCAATTGCATTTCTAACTGCTGCAACTGGGAGGATACACTTTGGGCAGCAGCAGCCCGACTTCGAACGCTGGACAGCTGAGATAATAACTCTGTAATAAAAAAAAGAAAAAAGAACAAAGAGGTAAGAATCATAATGGAAAACAAAAACAAACATAAAAATCACAAGACTCAAGAAAATAATGCTCTCTATTGCTAATTATTGACTAAAGCAAATAAGTGAGAGAAGCTTTGCTGAAGAGTAAACAAGTTTAGAAAATTGAAAGTTATACATAACCTGAATAAATAATACATACAAACATAATATAAGATTGCAAATTTTTTTTTTTTAAAACTGTTTAGAATATTTAAATTAAATATTTAAAATAATCTGGTTTTTTGTTTTCATGTATTGGACTAAAACAACACAATACTAGTAAGCACTACAAAAATAAGGGAAACCCAACGACAGATAAAGCTTACATCATAAACCTGTGTAACAACTAATTTGAAAGATAAGTGGCAAAGTTAAAGATAGGTAGAGGTTTCCTTCAAGCAATTCATTGGAGCAAATACCAAAGACTAAGTGAAATGAAAATGCATGTTTGGTTTTCTTTAACTTATTTGCAGTTTATCAAAAGATTGTTTTTTGTTTTAATGAAAAGTAAAAAGATACAGGAAAACTATTTAAAATTTAAAATACTTCAATCATGTGCTTTTGTAAAAAAAAAAAAAACCCCAAAAAAACCTGTCACATGGCTTACAAAGAAAGATAACCTGTGGGATAAAATGTTTTTCATTGCAATAAAAAATTCATTGGTTTGTTATATTCTAAAATATGAAAGATAAAAACAAAATTAAATTAAATAAAAAAAACAAACAAACAACAACTAAATATTTGAATATGTCAACTAAAAAGAAATTTTGCAATAGCACATTGTTTGAATGACTACAAAGCACCACTTCTTACTGTTAATTTGCAAGGAACTGAACAAGTTATTATTAACAGCAAAAATGTGAAATTAGATATTAAAAAATTAGTATTCTAATAAAGCAGTGAACCCAACACTGTAAAGTTTTGTATCAAAGTTGGATAATATGTCCACAGGCATAAATTATTGTTTATTTAGCATTTGTGAGTTGCTTCACCCTGTATGTGTATATGTGTATGCACATATATATATATATATGTGTATATATATATGTATATATAATATATATATATACACATATATATTTTGGAATAAAGCCACACTGATTTAATACACACAAAAAAAAAAAACACAATATTTCTTACAATAAAGCAATTAGAATATTGGAAGAGAAAAATATTGCAAGCATTGTTTAAGGATTTAAGTTTGAAAATCAATTTCAGTGTTACATGTATGTTTAAAAAAAAAAATACAAAATATAAACTTGAAACAAGCAAACATGTTTCTTCAACACAAATTGTGACAAAAACCTGAAGGAGAGATTGCAGCAGCCCAAATTATTTGGATTATGGAATGAAATAATAATTTAGGATACAGTAGCACGCCTAACTAGCAAGTAATGATACTTACATCTGTACATTAACACATTAATGTAACCATGTAAAGCTACATTAAAGAAATCCTAATTTGGCAACACTGTTTCGAATAGAAGGAGCAAAAAGAGATAGCAAAAAAACACCAAAAAGTCCATTTTAACCAGAGAAGACTTAATATTAGAACTACAAGAGCAACAACTACTTTTGACTGAGAAGGAAAAAAGGATAAAAAGAAACAATAAATAAATATGTTTAATAATAGATATAGAAGAATAGGTAAATATAGCAACCACAAGTAACTGACTTTATTCCAAGCATTTATGAGAGTTCTACACTGAGAAGGTCAAGTACTGTGTGCTAACGAAGGAAGGAAATTTAAGAAAATTTACCTGGAGAATATTCAAGGAAGACGTCCCAGAGGTCAGCTGCACACGAGATGGGAAGTTGTGGTCGATTACGATCTATGGAAGGCAGGCACACACCCAATGAAGAAAAACGAAATAGCGCATGATAGAATATCATTTGAGGTAGCCCGTTCCGATAATAAAGTTATTTTGTCAAATTAACTTCCAATAGTTGATTTTGGGGATATAGAGAGCAGCTATTATTTAGAAAACTGGTTTTCAAAAAGAAATGAATTTATACCAAAATTTACAAAGCCATTTTTAAAAATCTTGCTCATGCCAGAACAGAAGACATCGTTTAAACAAACTTATTGCCACATAATAATAGTTTTCATTAACTCAAGACCAGTTTTCTATATTAAAAATGGAGGGGTAAATTAAAAAAATAAATAAATAAAAAAAATAAATGAAATATAAAATGGAAATGAATTTTGTTTTAAATTTAAAACTAAAATTCATATTTATCTCCATGCACTGAGTGGCATGGATAACCAACTATCAAAGTGCATTTTATTATTTTAGATCAGGAGAAAAACAGTTGTAGATGAATGAAAGAAATTTATTAATTATAAAAGGATTTAATTTCATTATCCAGATCTCAGTATAGTTCAATTTTTAATTTAAAACCACACATACCATCTTCATTATCCTGGTTAAGAGACAGTTTGTTAAAGCGAGTGAGCTGATCATAAGAGTTTTCATTCAGACCCACTACTTTGGCAGACCAAACTTACTCAACAGTTGAAGGAAAAGAAAAAGTAAGGTTGAAATCAGAAACCTTACCGCTGCCAGGTCAATGCTTCATCACACATACAAATACCTACTTTAAACTGAGTATATGTTGACATATTTACCTAAGCTAATATAGAATCCTTATTAAAAAATACTGATACTAAAACCACGGAGTAATGAACATCAGGGAGCAATTCTAGAAATTGATATTTCTTTTAGAAATGATTACATAACTATGACTAAAAAAATTAGCTTTAGAAGAGTTAATAATTTAGACGAATCAATGTCACTAAATTGACAAATTTTATAAGAAATTACAATTTTAATGACCATAACTGTTTCATGACTAATTTTTATTTAATGAATCATGGATTGCTTGTTTATTCGAAATAAGTGTTAAATTTGAAAGATTCACACAGATACAAAGAAACAGGGAAGAAGAGAGATGAGAAAGGAAAAGAAAAGGGGGAAAAAGAAAAAAAAAAGGGCAAAACAGCGGAAGATGGTGGGGGAGGGGAGATGGGACATATGCCCCAGAACAAGTGGGATGTCCAGCTGCGTTGTGCGGTAATGACCATGATGGCATTGCCGTGGAGAATGGCCAACGGCACTTGCTACAGTAACCACTCCACCTTGCGGGTTTCATATCTCCAATGGGCTGCCAGTTAGGCATTGATTTTATAGATAGTCAATCAGTCAGTCAGTCAATTTGCTTATCTGTCTCTTGTTTCACTAATCTGTTTTAAAAAACCCATTTCCATTTATCTCTGGCTCACAATCTGTCACAAATGAACAATTCCTTTCTTTTACTCTTTCTTTCTCATATCACAAGCTCACCAAGGCTTCTCGCATATGGAATACTTGATGCATCTAATTTTTAAACTCCCTCCTTGACATATTGTTACAGAGGATATAATAATTATGATTAGACCGAGAATTTACTTGGAGTGTCATTCAAATGAATAAGCAACAACGGATTAAAGAAGATAAAAAAAAAAAAAAAGAAGGAAAAACAACTCCTCCATATAAGGAATAACTCCCAAGTCCAAGCTTTAATTTGTGTCAATAGTTTCAGCAATAATTAAAACTACTTTTTATGAAAAAATTGGCATACATCCTAAAATCTCAACACAAAATCAAGGATAAGCAATATGAAAATTGGAGGTAGATAGCCAATGTGATGTAGTTAGAACTTAAAATATAAAAGAAGTCCTAAATGTATACACCAGAATTTATTATTACAGATAATCCTTAAACTGAGATAAAACACACACACACACACGCACAAAAAGCACTTTCTAAGACTATGTAAACACCACCCCTCACACCTCACTACAAAAATGAAAATATTCTTAAAACCTGTACAACTTTCTTAACCTTACTGTCAATCATCCTTAAAAAACTTTTCCAAAAATCATTAAGTTAATTTCCTACTAATTAAACTCTTCAAAAAAAAAAAAAAAAAAAAAAAGACCAAGTGGTTCTTGATTAATGCAAATTAAATTTGTGAGAGAGACTGAGAGAAAAAAACTATTTAGGAGTTAAAGAGTCTAAGATGGAAGAATGGTAAGATACAAAACAAAGACTAAACAATCACAATTGAGTGAATAAACGCAGAAGATTGGTAATCAGAGCAACAGTAAATCAAGAATCTGGGAGAGAAAGTAATTAATTAACAGTAATCTTGGTTTATTTAGGTAGAAGCAAATGTTTCAGAAAAGTGCAAAGAAATTTTTCTTTCAATTTTTCTACATTCTTCTGTGCTAGATGAGTTAGACAATTTTGTATTTTGACATGAATTAGTGAAGTAGGCGGTCGGTTGTTTTTAAAGACAACTCAACAATGAAGTTGCTCTAATAATTATTTTCCATTAAGGAAGAATAAGAAATAAATTAATGCAACTTGCCTAAGTTTAACCTTTTAGTATTTAGATTACTCTGTCAAATATAATGCTTGTTTGTTTGTTTATATTGTTTTGAGTTAATCCATGCATTATCTTGTAGTTTAGAGATTTCAATGTGATTGTTTTGTTTTAGAATGATATTATAGGGTTGAGGAAGGGCAAGATCAGGCCTGTTTCAACATAAAACAGGTTAAATATTTTGGCCGGATGTGGCTGGTTTGAATGCTAAAGGGTTAAACTGTAGCACTTAGAAAATCCATGTCATGGTAAACATCAATTTACTGATCTATAAGCGTAGAACATTTATGTAGAGCTATCTGTTCAGTTTTAAATTTAGCATAATGGGTTATATTTTAAAAAACATAAACGACTAAGAATTATTTTAATAAAGGTTTGTTATTATTATTGTTGTTGACACAAGTTGGATACAAATATTAAAACCCTAGTCATAAAATATTTTGTGAATATTAATGGGTTTTACACCACATCTTTGAACAAAATGTCTTTGACTAAATTTATATTTTTATATATATATATATATATATATATATCATCATCATCATCATCATCATCATCCTTTAACGTCTGTTTTTCCATGCAGGCATGGG